>JAACNH010001558.1:1025-68267 GCA_019447015.1 Hymenochirus boettgeri | reverse complement strand
ATGGTCCTTCTTCCCACAATGCACCACTTCCTTGGATCAAACGTGCTCGGATCTCTACTGCGTCAATGCAGACACTGCAACAATTTAGTGTTATGTACGGTTCTTTAAAGAACCATAGATTGCTTATAACACCTGTTTGTCATCATGTGATGTAATATATGGTGTGACATCATATTTATTGATGGAATTTATGATTCTTCCTCACTATTTAGCTCATGTGAACTATTCTAAAACCAAAATATTATATCAATTCATTCAGATGAAACATTCACAGAAAACAACTCCATTAAAATATTGTATTGTTCTTAGACAAAATAGACTGGAAACAAAGAAAACACGGTCAATTATACTGACGTTTTGTCCTCCATGTTCCAATCATGACTAAATATTGTTCTTAAGATCTCCTGTATCTTTGCAGAATTTAATTTTGTTAATTGGTGAAAAGGCCAGAAATGCTAGAATATGGCCATAGTTTGCAGCCCCTGTATTTAAAGGGAACACTTAGGACAAAACTGGGACTTTTGTTTTTTCTGTGCCTGCCCCATTCCCTGGGCCAACCTACCCTAATGAAAAATGTGCTCTGCAAGAAGCCATCCTCCCATAGGCAGTTTTTCTCCTGGCTCGCTGGTCCAGGGGAGGAGGCAAAACTTTAGTGGTAAGTATTGACTTTGCACTCTGTACTAAACGGAGTATGGACCTAGCATTTCAGGTCCTAATCCTGGTTATAGAATATGTAAGGTTTTGTACTGCAAAATTGACCATAAAAATAATATAAAAAAATAAAAGTGAGGATGAAGATTTTATTGTGCCATGGCTACCATAATTCATGATTTCCAAGTTCATGACAGAAAGAAAGATGCAGATATGGGAGGAAGCATCACTGAATATAGTTAAATAGCCATTGAAAAGCCAACAACTGGATTCTGTAAAGTTTATTCAATTTGTCATTGATTTAGAGAAAAACTGTTGCAGTATTTGTAAGTCTGTAACTCAACAGGCCATAAGCCGTTATGCCATTTATTAGTAGAGATGGTAAAGGCAAATAATCAACTAGAGAACCTCACTGCTGTTTTTATTCTTTCATGTTGGACAGTGGTCATATGACGTGCTGTACTGCATGAGCTGACTAAAAAGGTTGGACTAGATGGACTTATATCTTTATTCTACCTCAAATACTATGTTACTATGTAACTGTTATACAGACATTATGGGTAGGGTATAAAGGTTGGACTAGATGGACGTATGTCTTTATACAACCTCCAATACTATGTTACTATGTAACTGTTATACAGACATTATGGGTAGGGTATAAATGTTGGACTAGATGGATGCATGTCTTTATACAACCTCCAATACTATGTTACTATGTAACTGTTATACAGACATTATGGGTAGGGTATAAAGGTTGGACTAGATGGGCGTAAGTCTTTATACAACCTCCAATACTATGTTACTATGTAACTGTTATACAGACATTATGGGTAGGGTATAAAGCTTGGACTAGATGGATGTATGTCTTTATACAACCTCCAATACTATGTTACTATGTACCTGTTAGACAGACATTATGGGTAGGGTATAAAGGTTGGACTAGATAGACGTATGTCTTTATACAACCTCCAATACTATGTTACTATGTAACTGTTACACAGACATTATGAGTAGGGTATAAAGGTTGGACTAGATGGATGAATGTCTTTATACAACCTCCAATACTATGTTACTATGTAACTGTTATACAGACATTATGGGTAGGGTATAAATGGTTGGACTAGATGGACGTATGTCTATATTTAACCTCTAATACTATGTTACTATGTATCTGTTAGACATATTGGGTAGGGTATAACGGTCGGACTAGATGGATGTATTGGCGGTCACTAACGTTCTCCCTATACTTTATATATATTTTATATAGGGAGTATTGCGGTCACTTTCGTTCTCCCTATACTTTATGTAGGGAGTATGGCAGTCACTAACGTTCTCCCTATACTTTATATATACTTTATATAGGGAGTATTGCGGTCACTTTCGTTCTCCCTATACTTTATACTCCCTTCTCTCTATACTTTATATATACTTTATATAGGGAGTATGGCGGTCACTAATTTTCTCCTTATACTTTATATAGACTTTATATAGGGAGCATGGCAGTCGTATAACAGAGTCATAGACCGGTAATATGGTTTAATATGGTATAACAGGGTCATAGACTGGTAATATGGTTTAATATGGTATAACAGATTCAAAGACTGGTAATATGGTTTAATATGGTATAACAGAGTCATAGACTGGTAATATGTTTTAATATGGTATAACAGCGGTCACTAACGTTCTCCCTATACTTTATATATACTTTATATAGGGAGTATGGCGGTCACTAACGTTCTCCCTATACTTTATATATACTTTATATAGGGAGTATGGTGGTCACTAACGTTCTCCCTATACTTTATGTATACTTTATATAGGGAGTATGGCGGTCACTAACTTATGTATATTAGTCTAGGCCTTTCTGTTCTGGCTTTTGGGTTCCGGTCTACCTTGAAATAGATTGGAAATGCTACCATCTTAACCTCGACCATACAATCCACTACGGGTAAGCTTATACAAGATTGTACATATCACTTAGAAGTCATTCCCTTCATAGATTGCTAGCATGAATGGGTATGTCAAGAGTTACCCTTGAAAAAAATGCTAACATGTCTTGTACAGTGAATGTGAAACCTGGTTGTTCCTATTTGCCATCAATATACGCGTATAGATATTAAAGAATCTCCAGTTTAACGTTATGTGCTACATATGAACAAATTCCAACCGATACCAAAAATGAAGCAATACATAGACACAACTTGACAAAACCATTCACCTCCAACTGGTATTAAAAACACAGTGTGGCAACAGTCATGTAGATGTGGTGGTCTAACTTCTAGAATCAATATCTCATATGTCCATTATTGTACATAATTTGATATGGTGCTAGCAATTAGACTATTTATGCATGTAAGTAAAAGTTTACTTCTTACTCAAGGGCCATTGGTCGGCAACAATAATAGACTTTTTAGCCCACATAGCACTTGTAAGCAACCAACATGGACTCTGAACAGTAGGATTAAGGAATAGCATCCGCCACATTAATAGAAGTTTTTAAGTGTAAGAGTAATCTTTGCAGCTAACACTTCGACAGATTGTTAACTCAATCATATGTTGACCACACTATTTACATTCCAAATGTGCAACAACGAGGTTATAAGGCACACAAATGAGACAGTGGCTTTCATGTGCACTTTAATGCATGTAAGCAAGATTCCATAGAGAGGAGTACCTTAGGTATTGACCACTAATTATACATCACTGTTTCATGTATAGATTTTTGCAACTGTGTCCCTCTCTTTCCCTCTATATATGTATACAGGACAACCCTGGCTTGGGTGTGAGCAGTTGAATTTTTTGGATATCCTCTGATACAACATGGGGGAGTTCACAGTTGCTTCTTCTTGTACCATGATGAGTCGACCTGTGACAGACAAGCATGTATGCTAGGTCTCTCATGACAGAAACAATTCAACATCCAAAGTACTGAGCTCCTCTACTCGTAACCTCTTGCTTGGATTGGAAGCCATGTAAGTTGGGCTGTGAGCATGTGCACCTAATCATTTGGTCTGGAGAAATTGCCTACAAACGTTGTGGAAAGTAGAGTAGAAAATGTTAAGTGAAACTGAAATGTATTATATGCGGTACAAAATTAGTTGGCCTTCTATGTGGCTTCAATGACAGTTGTTTAAGTAAATGGCATGTGTAATACTGGTGACGTTCAAACAATGGCCCCACATGGCCTAAAAAAACAAGTACCAACCTGGTATTGATGTGTGGTAATCTTCTATGCTGATAATGTTTGTTACTTCCTGCTAACATAATGTGTTCAATGTGTCCGTGTTTCTTCTTTGGCGTACAGTTTGATCGGTTCCAGGTCCTACATAAAACAACAAGGGCAACGCAATGAAACGAAGAACTGCATTATGTTTGCAAAATATTACACAGGAAAAAATCATGGATGTAAACATATAAAATACACCTTTAGTGGATTGCTCTAGTATGATAAGTCGTGAAAAGCTCCTTTTCCGATGTGGCCCAGTAGGCATAAGGAACACACAAGTGACAAGGCATAAGTACCAGGAACATCATTACGCTGCATTTGTCCCAAATGTCAGCTTCCAAATACATTTGGGTTGTATGCACTTATTGACTTCCCTTGCCTTTATGTTATATGGTAGTAAAATTCTGGTAACCTGGTCATTTAGATGTAATTGACCACATGGGGTAACATGCTCAATAAACGCCCACAATAAGTGTTAAACGATAATGTTGTATGTGACCCACGTTAAGTATCAATCCATTTGCTGCCCCATGTGGCTTGATACAGAACGTCCCCATTCTCATCCGAACTGTTACAAGCCTTTAAAAAGTAGGCTGGACCCCATAGCACCTCATATTGGTTTCTAAACATTTGAATATATGTTTGCTTATGTAGTTTCCACATCACTTTTTGTAGTGGTATTGGGGATGTGTCGAAAGGTGCGTGTTTTAATACCCTCCAAAATGGAAACTTTGTCAAGCTGCACTGATGTACTTTGTCAGTACAGAAATAATAATACTACATATCAAGTGTATCTTTCCAAGTTTTACATAGTGTCCCAGATTGTTAATTTGGGTTAAGTACGCTACATATTAGAGAGCACATTTGTACTCCTGTGGCAAAAAAGTTATACAATGATGACTGTGTTGAATTTTTTGGTTGAGCCATTGGTCATGATCGCTTCGTGATACTGTACCAATCTGTTGCTACACTTTGGCGTCGACATGTGTGCAGTCCATAGTTTTCAAAGAATGCCATCATTATGTAGTTTGACACATGGTATGGGTAATCTGCTGATGAAAAAGTATAATTCATTGTATATGACTTACATGTGAACCTACCCCATAGTGGAATTTCTATGGGGAGGCACTCATGTGTTAAGCATTATATCCTTATAATATTACAGTTCCATGAGTAGAAGAAACCAAAGCCAAAAAGAATGTAAGGTTATAATAAATAATGCCCCAGGAACTGTAATTACAATGATATTAAATCACCTTGGAGTCCCTTGGCCCTCTAACTAGGTACTCGGCCTGCGGCCTCCGTGCTTTTATATGGTCACGGAACCCCTCGGTTACTTCTATATCCTTATAATTTACAGTTGGGGGTGGCATTACCACTATATATTACGAATACTGTTTTCCCAGACCTGCAAATCTGGCAGCATGTAATAATTTGTCATAATGTAAGCTTCCTATTACAAATAAGCTACTTATCCTACCTTATTCATGTGCTGTGTACCGTAGTTGAATTCGATTGGTTTAATGATGGTCCGGAAATGTCGCTACAAATCCATCCACAAATCTTATTGTTGACAGCACACTTATTGTGGCAGCCCATACACATATTCTCAACCACTCTGACACTCTGAATAGCGCTGCATGTTTTTCATTACACTGACAAATGTGCCGTACAACTCAATGCCTATGACGTTGTTGCTCTGCCGTGGGCGTGCTGATCCTCATGTTGGAACTTTCGTTCGGTTGTCGGCGTCGGAACTTAGTTAGAACGTTCGTACGGATGTCGGAGGTAGGAACGGGTTTGTGACCTCTCGTTCATTCGTTCGTAATCAGGAGAAAACATTTACATACGTATGTGACATTTCCTTTCTCGAAACTTTGTGAACAACAATTTTACATGTTGTATAATTGCAACATAATAACTCAAGTTAAAAGAAATTTATATATTCAGGAATGCTCACCACATACATGCACCCTTTGCTATTGATGCCGAATGCACCATGCAGTAGTCTCTCGTTGCAGCTCCTTGCATCAGGCTAGATGTCACCCGTTCTCTCCTGTTGAGGTACAGAAATTGGACCCGTAAAACTAAGAGAATTATAGATTCTGATTCCAATGTCATCCTATATATATAAAGAGGTACTTCATGTGGAAATCTATGGTACCAGTGTGTCTATATGTTGTGGCAAATGTAGATACAGTTGCTCCAATATTACGGTGGTCCCAATACTACATATAAGGCGCAATTGTTTTCAACATGTATGTGTCATGTAATACCCACACTTTGCAACAAATTGGGAACCGACAGCAAGCACATACTTGTAATTGTCATACTTCACCAGTTAACATCAATGCATTCCTGGCACAATGACACATTGTTTTGTGTGGGTAAAGGTTTCACTGAGCCATTTTAAACAAACACATCATAATATTACGCACAATTTGTACTCTTCATGCCCATCACATGGTACTCATACCTAAGCACAGTGGAATTGTGCATACTTCTTGTGCACTTTCCTGGTGCTACTATGTGGGACATGGATTTGTAAGGTTTATTGACAATTCCATGACTAATGACTGCCCCTTATATACGTTACAACATGACCATAATTGCATGTAATGCTAGCAACTATGATCACACAATATTTAAAGATGTCCTGCCAAAAGTGCCCCCATATATCTACTGGCAATGCTGTATGTCATCTGACAATGGCAATATATGTGCAAACATGCTAATCTTCTTGGTAATTGAGTGTCAAGTAACACGTGTTTTAATGCACATAGTAAGTGCCTCCATATGTGGGCTAGAATTGCTACCACAAACTTGAGACAATTTCTCTGTTCAATTGACCTCTCAGGAGGAATGCTTACATTACCCCGTATCATGGTGTCTTTAACTGGTACTTTCGCACCTGGTGCATACTGGGCTACGTTGGTTTCTACAGCGTATACACTGTCCCCCACCAACGCCATTAGCAAGTACGTGCTTGCCATAAACATACAAAATAGGCAATTTATGGAGGAGTCATATTAATTTCAGGAACAATGTGTCGCATGTGTACTAACCATCTGCAACCTGCAGCTTGCTAATTGTAGAATAAATATCTGCATCCCAAATAGTTACGTATGGAACTGTAACATCACTATACGTGCAGTGTAGGTATCTGTGTTAAATTACTGTAGTAACTTACTGGACCCATTGTTAAGGTGGTATTTGTCTGCCACCTACTGCCATTCTGTTGAAAATGTCATGGTGTTCTGTTTTCTCCAGAGTGATAAATGGCTGACAACTTTTTTGAGTCCAGATTTTCCTGGGGGGGTCCTTTTCCTCCTCTGGTTCTTCAACATACAGAGATCCTGCCGATGCCTATGCAAAGGTGAAGAGAAACAATATTCTAATTGCATATGAAGCCAGATGCCATGGAAAATTATGTAGAACTATGGCAAAACGTAAACCCCACAGCCGCCCCGGTTTACTTTGTCAAAACCAAATTGCCAACCATTCGTACAGTGTACAAAAAAGAATACAAAAAGGTTCAAGATTCAAGAAATCTGGAGCGGGAGCAGATGACATCTAATGTTCCCCAGACTCTGGTACTTTGATTCTTGCTTTACCATTGAACCCAGGATGCGCCACAGAACCATCAACATCATCCTTGTGGAAGAAATCAATTTGGAACCATCAGGCACAATGCAAAGTGACAGTGTTGTTACTGTTTAAGTGCAATGGGAAAGTACCGTAAGTAGATTGAACAATCCCTGTGTATTCAGCAAACGAGTGTCAACTAGCTAAGATTGGTGGGAATGCTCCAGCCCACATGAACAGATTCTCACTGCGTGAATGAAGTACTTTGGTTTTCAGCTTGCTGCAACACAACTTCATGACGCCCACCAATCCAAACCTAATAGTAAAATACTCATCATATTGCACACTGTGGAACCCTTGCATTTATATGTGGATGTGGCGGTAAGTGCCAAACTGAGACCAGTATGTTGTTAACCTTCATGTTTCACAAAGGCCACATAGTGCCCTTTGAATCCTAACAGTTTTACTATGCCTATTTTAACCGAGACATGTTAGGTGCATCAACCTCACTCCATGCACTCCGGAATATGGAAACTTGCAACGTACAATTACTTCTTTATACACGGGCCACCAGTGAACCAACACTGTTTGTGACCACTGTGAGTTTTCACCGCATGTTGCCATGGATAATTGTTACTCCATTTAACGTACTTTCTTTTTTCTGTTTCTCTTTTGGTCAAAGTGGCACATGCTGTGAAAGCCTGTCCACGATCAGATGCCTGCATTGGTTTTGATATTTGCCATTCATATGCTTCACAACTCCCATAGAAAACCTTCTACCTACATTAATGGGAATCTGCTGAAGGGGTCATGGGAACATTGACAATTCTGTTGACAATTAAGTACACTTCGCCTGCTTCTGCAGGGTCAAAGCAGACTGTAGGTAAGCTGGCCAATGTAGGTGCAGGATTGGGATAGCACAGATATCACAGCCGACGCAGCTCCCAGTGCAGATGCAATATTGAGTGTGTTGATTTTCCTCCAAAAACAGTACTTTCAATCGGGGGATTAAACGTTGAGAAAGTGAAGGCAATCATATATTTGCAAACTCGTTAGACCTAAATTGCACATTTGTACCTTTGCTATGTACCTAACATGTCATAAATCCTCACCATAGAGATGTGAATAATTATCCAGGGAACTCTGCTGCAATTGATGTAAATCATTGTGACATGTTTAAATGTCAAGTGCAAAGAGTCATGCACCGTGTGTTGTGGAGGTGATCAAAGTAATGCTGTTTTTTTTCACTTTCATATCTTGCCCACAACCATCTGGTCCATCTTTAACCAACCAGCACTGGACAAATGAAGTGACCCTGATGTCCCCACTGTTTTGCAATGCCATGCCACAGCCCCACACCAACTTAGTAACCCCAAACCCAACCTTCCCTATCCACAACACCCAACCTGAAACCAGCAATAGTGGTGTACCCGTAAGGCAGCCAGGAACAACAACCTCCACTGTTTCATATCAACAACTCATAGAGTTGCGACAGGACTCTCACCTAGGCTCCTGCGGCGTGGGTGGTTACCATGGGCACATGCAAAATTCCTTTCCGGCAATGTTATGGACTATATCCACAGTCCGCACATGGGGAGAGGATGAATTTGATGCAAATAGCTGCAGTATGGCACATAAACTCCGTCGCATGGATGGGTAGTTATACAACGCTACCTATGTAATAACGAGCTGTTTAAACAGGGTTCCATGGAAAGGATAACGCCAACACCCCCGAGGCTTATCCATCGAGGCTGCGATAGAGCTCCTGTGGAGCTGGTAGGATCAGCCACACTGGACAGCCCCTCATACCCATCTCCCCAATGTAGCGCACCTGTCACCCATCCAAATACCCAGACCAACCAGCACTACTCCTATGCTGATTGCCAAGTATTCCTGACCAGGGGAATATACCAATTTAAACTAAAACATACTATGCCTGCAAATGATGATTTCTGACCCTTTACACTTAACCTGTCCCATGTACAGATTGTCCTTTTTCCTGTTTTTGGGACTCACATGCCCGCAGCCATAACTGCATTAACCTGTTGTGCAAATGAAGGAACGTGAAAGTAAAGTTTACCTAAGTTGGTTGTTATATTGTTTTTTGCTATAATAAATTTATTAATAAGTTAGAAAACCAATACAGAGAATTGGTGACATTGTTATGTGCACTTTGCAATGATCTCTGCTTTTCTTCCAGATCACTCTTAACAAATACACAACCGTGATTTGGAAATTACTCACACTTGATCGTTCAAAGTGCCATAACATCGTTGTCCCAAGGCTGAACTTATTCCCCACCTCCATGTGAAATGTGATTCTACCATAGGTGCTCTTTTTCATAGACGATATACCATAGAGATTGTTGGAGCCCTCGGTCGGACCCATGCTTACTAATTCTGTGGGGTTTTATGAGTGGCTGCTTATTCCTTCTGTATTGACTAACGGAGATGCCCAGTGGAGTGCAGACAAGGGTTGCGAACAGTTCTCAATCTTGTGCGGCTAGGAGATCATCGGTCGGATAGTTTCACAACTCAGGACAGAGTGGAGGTACGACCTTGTCATCTAGTCACATAGGCGATCTCTCTTGGCAGTAGGGGGGGGGGGGGGACAGCTACTACAGCCAGGGGGGTGGGAAGGATCAGGAAGGGGGCCATAGCATGCCTCTACAGAGGAGTACTATGGGAGAGAAGTTCAGACAGGTACATCCAATCACCATAGCTCAATGGTGGCCGGCGTGAAAGGGAGTGGGCCGGATGGAAGAGCCTAAAGCGGACGGGCCTACAGTGTATACAAAAGGGCCAATTAGGCTCAAACGCATCACTCCTGGCCCAGATCTACTCATGGACAGGTAAGTGGTCGTGTCTTGGGCGTGGTAATTTAGGGGGGGCGGCGGGAAAGGCGTGAGAAGAGTGGGGTGGGAGCGGAACCTCGGCGGCGAGGAAGACAAAGTGAACCCTCTTGGTTGAACACGGGTGCTGGGAAAGGTAGCGTGGGGGCGGGCAGCAACGTGTTGAGGTGGTGGTCATCTATGACTCCGCCATCTGGGGGTGGAGAGCGGCCAATTCGTCCCAACATCGACCAGGAAACGCAGACGTGGGCAGGCCAGTAGCGAGGAGATAATGCTGGAAAGAGCCTTGGGGTAGGAAAAAAAATACGGACCCCAATTGGTGAGGGTTTAATTCTTATGTTTTGTGCTCTATGGCACCACCACTGGGGAAATTCCAGTAGTCCCAAGAATTGCTGTCCTATTGTTTGTCCATTCCTGCGAGTAGTAGGAAACTGCAGAAACCCCACACAATAAAACAACAGGAACTAAATTACACCCACAATACACTGGCAATGCCTATGTTATATAGTTTAACACATGATACCAGAGGATGTTTGCTGTAAGAATCATGTGGAACAATGTAACACACCATGTACAGTACACTGAGGGCCTCATTTACCACACACTCAACGCAAAATAGCGCCGGAGCAAAGTAAAACTGCTATTCAAATAAAGCATACGAACGATATTGAATTGATGTTTCTTTGACGCAATATTTGCGCTGTGTTTTTTTTTGCGCGCGCATGATTCGTCCACGTAATTTAGCGGACTACGCTGTTTTGTTAATTGCGGATGAGCACTATACAGGTGTCAGACGGATCACTCCACCCTGGTTATATCAATTCGCATTAGGCTGTATTGTTTGGCGCTAAATAGTATTGCGTTGCTTCGGTGTGGTTTGCTACAAGCGCTATTTGGCTGCAGCTGCAAATTTTGTCTAAAAGCAAAGCAAAATGTCTCAAATGCCATCGGATATTTGGGCATGCTTTCAGCAATTTTTAAAGGAAAAAAACATTGAAATTGCTGGGCCTAGTCATCAGGCAAATCATTTTTCTTCATGTAATTTAAGCAGCAGCCAAACCACATTGAGCGAAAGTGAGGGAACATCCAGCTCCCAGGCAATGTCCCAATTGCCTCCTACTGGGTATAACAGTCATGGACTGGTAATATGGTTTAATATGGTATAACAGTCATGGACTGGTAATATGGTTTAATATGGTATAACAGAGTCATAGACTGGTAATATGGTTTATCATAGATTGGTAATATGGTTTAATATGGTAAAACAGAGTCATAGACTGGTAATATGGTTTAATATGGTATTACAGAGTCATAGACAGCCAATTCCTCGGGTCAGGACTCAGCCGTGTATCTGCATCTTAAGGTTAAAGGACATACCTTTGAAGATTGTAATGTTAATATACTGGCGAAGGAACGTGACTGGTCAAGGAGTTTTACGTAGGCCATTTATGTGAAAATAAGAAACCAAGCCTAAATAGGTGGGGGGGTTGACACCAACTGTCTGCCATGTAACAATGCTGTTTTGACACCTTACTCGGGGTTCCTATAACACCTCTAAGCCACTATCTAATCACAACCCCTTAACACCTGGCTGTGATATGCTAATTGGGATTTTCCAGGGTACATATTGCCACAGATTCTTGTACAAGTCATTCTGAATTGAGAAAGCCAGTCGGATGACTAGCGAAACATCTTCAAGAACTAAACTTCAAGTCCAGTTGATCTAATTGAATACAACATATATAACTCCTGCACACTAACGGCTGGACCGATTTTTACCAAAATTTCAGGGTGTATGCGGGGACTGTCTGAGGTATAAGGGGAAGGGTTTGGAGGGTGGACAGAGAGGAATAGTGGGGGTATTGGGGGCGGGCGGGGAGGGGTGGTGGGGGTTATGTTTTTCTCCACTGTCCACATCCCCGATTACATGCTGTCCTGCATCAACATTGCCGGAAGAAACGCTCATCTGAACACCAAGAGCATCCATACAATAAAGCGAAACATACAGTTTTCTGTTGTTGTAATTATAATTACAGCAATCTTGATACATTATTGCTTTACTACTAAAAAGGTTATTTCAATACACTCTACGCGCAAATGAACTTTATATGGGATTAACTGCGGTCACTAACGTTCTCCCTATACTTTATATATACTTTATATAGGGTATCCACTCACACAACTTTAAATAGCCAAAGATACACCCGTGACCACACACCCCCTTACCCGCCCCCCACGTGATTCGCCAGGAACCAGGTGAGTGTCAGAGCTCAGTGAGCCAGCCTCCTCATGGAAGACCCGCCCCTTCAAACTGGCTCCGTCCGATAGTGCTACCTAATGTGCCCCGTAAAAGTACCTAAACTGTAACTGATCAGGAGCGGGAGATACAAAGACACCTCGTGTCTCTAAGAACCCCGAATCCCTCAGGGAGCGGGGTGACAAAGTGCCATGGTGCAAGGACGTGCCTCTAACTTACCTATCTAAATCTCAAAGTGCCAGTGCTTACCAAAGTGATAACAGTGCTGGGCGCCTCCGGAATCGCCCATAAAAACCACGTAAAGTGCCACTGCCCACAGTGCCTAGAATAAATAGATATAAAAGTTAAGAACATATAAAATACAATGGAATCAGACTAATACACAGTACTATAAGCATAAAACATACAATCACACAAGATAAATATACAATGATAACAACATCTCGAACTAAGAGCCCACTTTAGGGGAAAAAGCAGCAGATCGGGCTAAGCCTAAGGAGCAGATAGGATACCAACTATAACTATCTTCTTCAGGGTTACCTCCATCTAGTTAAGCCCAGGGGGCCGCACGCCAAAGTGCTATCAATATAAGGGAGGTAGTTGCCAGACCCAGATCTTTGGCTATTTAAAGTTGTGTGAGTGTATTGTCTGTAACCCTGAGGACGGCCCTGTTCGCGGGCTGAAACACATAGGCTCCCAGACCTACTTTCTTTAATAAAGGCTGTTTCTCATACCTTGGAGTGCTCCGTAATTGTTCTATATCTGTGCCCGTATGGATATGCACCCAGGCAACTACAACAGCGGACGTGTGTGCGTCGGACTTTTGATTTATAACTTTATATAAGGAGTATGGCGGTCACTAATGTTTTCCATATACTTTAAGATATAGCTTATATAAGGAGTACGGCAGTCAGTATTGTCTCCCTATCTGTTATATAGGGAGTATGGCGGTCACTAACGCTCTCTCTTACGTTTATATATACTTTATATAGGGAGTATGCGGTCACTAATGTTTCCATATACTTTATATATACTTTATATAAGGATTACGGCAGTCAGTAATGTCTCCCTATACTTTATATAGGGAGTATGGCGGTCACTAATGTTTCCTATACTTTATATATCTTTATATAAGGAGTACGGCAGTCCCTACGTTCTCCCTATACTTTATAGTCTACTTATATAGGGAGTATGGCGGTCACTAACGTTCTCCCTATACTTTATATATACTTTATATAGGGTTGGCGGTCACTAACGTTTCTCCCTATACTTTATATACTTTATATAGGGAGTATTGGCGTGACTAACGTTCTCCCTATACTTTATATACTTTATATAGGGAGTATGGCGGTCACAACGTTCTCCCTATACTTTATATATACTTTATATAGGTATCACTCACACAACTTTAAATAGCCAAGATACCACCCGTGACCACACACCCCCTTACCCGCCCCCCACGTGATTCGCCAGGAACCCAGGTGAGTGTCGAGCTCAGTAGCCAGCCTCCTCATGAGAACCCGCCCCTTCAAACTGGCTCCGTCCGATAGTGCTACCTAATGTGCCCCGTAAAAGTACCTAAACTGTAACTGATCAGGAGCGGGAGATACAAAGACACCCGTGTCTCTAAGAACCCGCCAATCCCTCAGGGAGCGGGGTGACAAAGTGCCATGGTGCAAGGACGTGCCTCTAACTTACCTATCTAAATCTCAAAGTGCCAGTGCTTACCAAGTGATAACAGTGCTGGGCGCCTCCGGAATCGCCCATAAAAAACCACGTAAAGTGCCACTGCCCACAGTGCCTAGAATAAATAGATATAAAGTTAAGAACATATAAAATACAATGGAATCAGACTAATACACATTACTATAAGCATAAACATACAATCACACAAGATAAATATACAATGATAACAACATCTCGAACTAAGAGCCCACTTTAGGGGAAAAAGCAGCAGATCGGGGCTAAGCCTAAGAAGCAATAGGATACCAACTATAACTATCTTCTTCAGGTTACCTCCATCTAGTTTAAGCCCAGGGGGCCGCACGCCAAAGTGCTATCAATATAGGGAGGTAGTTGCCAGACCCAGATCTTTGGCTATTTAAAGTTGTGTGAGTGTATTGTCTGTAACCCTGAGGACGGCCCTGTCGCGGGCTGAAACACATAGGCTCCCAGACCTACTTTCTTTAATAAAGGCTGTTTTCTCATACCTTGGAGTGCTCCGTAATTGTTCTATATCTGCCCGTATGGATAGCACCCAGGCAAACTACAGGACGGAGTGCGTCGGACTTTTGATTTATATACTTTATATAGGGAGTATGGCGGTCCCTAATGTTTTCCATATACTTTATATATACTTTATATAAGGAGTACGGCAGTCAGTAATGTCTCCCTATACTTTATATAGGGAGTATGGCGGTCACTAACGCTCTCTCTATACTTTATATATACTTTATATAGGGAGTATGGCGGTCACTAATGTTTTCCATATACTTTATATATACTTTATATAAGGATTACGGCAGTCAGTAATGTCTCCCTATACTTTATATAGGGAGTATGGCGGTCACTAATGTTTTCCATATACTTTATATATACTTTATATAAGGAGTACGGCAGTCACTAACGTTCTCCCTATACTTTATATATACTTTATATAGGGAGTATGGCGGTCACTAACGTTCTCCCTATACTTTATATATACTTTATATAGGGAGTATGGCGGTGACTAACGTTCTCCCTATACTTTATATACTTTATATAGGGAGTATGGCGGTCACTAACGTTCTCCCTATACTTTATATATACTTTATATAGGGATTATGGGCGGTCCTAACTTCTCCCTATACTTATATATATCTTTATATAGGGAGTATGGGCGGTCACTAACGTTCTCCCTAATACTTTATATATACTTTATATAGGGAGGTTGGCGGTCACTACGTTCTCCCTATACTTTATATATACTTATATAGGGAGTATGGGGTCACCAACGTTCGTTCCTATACTTTATATATACTTTATATAGAGGAGTATGGCGTTCACTAACGTTCTCCCTATACTTTATATATACGTTATATAGGGAGTATGGCGGTCACTAACGTTCTCCTTACTATTTATATATCTTTATATAGGAGTATGGCGGTCACTAACGTTCTCCCCTATACTTTATATCATACTATATAGGAGTATGGTGTCACTAACGTTCTCCCTATACTTTATTATACTTATATAGGGAGTAATGCGGTCCACTAACGATCTCCCTATACTTTATATATACTTATATACCGGAGATACGATTGGAACTGTTTCCTGCCATCTGTCCTTGCAGATTCTGTCATCTTTGACAGATTTGTACTGAAACTTTAGTTTCCACAAGGCAATACAGGGGGTATAACAGACATAAGCTAAAATTCCAGAGGACAATGTAGATATCTAAACATATTTTTAAAGGGATCATTCTTTCTAAATATGTTATTGTCAGGATGCAGTTGTCCTTAAGGGATTTTGCAATATATTTTTTTAAGCGATTAAAAGTATCAGGGTTATTAATAAAGTTCTTGGGCCTCTTTACCCACACACTGCAAACGCAAAATAGCGCGGAGCAAAAGTAAAACTGCTATTCAATAAAGCAGTAGCGAACCGATATTGAATTGATGTTTCTTGACGCAATATTTGCGCTGTGTTTTTTTTTTTTTGCGCGCGCATGATTCGTCCACGTAATTTAGCGGACTACGCTGTTTTGTTAATTGCGGATGAGCACTATACAGGTGTCAGACGGATCACTCCACCCTGGTTATATCAATTCGCATTAGTGTATGTTTTGGCTCTAAATAGTATTGCGTTGCTTCGGTGTGGTTTGCTACCGGCTATTGGCTGCAGCTGCAAATTTTGTCTAAAAGCAAAGCAAAATGTCTCAAATCCATCGATATTTGGCATGCTTTCAAGCAATTTTTAAAGGAAAAAACATTGAAATTGCGGCCTAGTCCCCAGGCAAATCATTTTCTTCATAATTTAGCAGCAGCCAAACCACATTGAGCTCAAAGTGAGGGACATCCAGCTCCCAGCAATGTCCCAATTGCCTCCTAACTGTGATACTTCTAAAAAGAGACAGCGGAAGGAAAAGTTTCAACTCAATGAACTGGAGGTGTTAACCCAAGAAGTAAGTATTGTAATATATTGCTCTCTGGTGTGTATTTGTCATTTTCATTTGTAAAACCTTGTCTTCTTGTAGCTTGTATTGATGTATTTTGGATGTAGGCACAAATGGATTAGGAACAAATTAAGGGCAGGCTTATCATGTCTGTAGTTCTGTACATGTGAATAATTTTTCACTGTGTATGTATGTGCTACAAAGCAATGTGCAAAGTGATTCTTTATCATGTCTGTTGCTATTTAGCTATTTCACTTACAGTGTGTTTAGAATATGTCTGACTGTACAACATTGCATTTCATTAAAGAATGTACAAAACTCCAATGTGAAGGGACAGGGGACAGTGAGTAGGATTGATTGTTCACACTCCAAGTTTGTATTGTTGAGGATTTCCAGCATGTACATTTATAGTTTAGAATTTCAGACTGTCAGAAGCAGTGTTATTTTTGGGAATTTGACAACCTACATCCATGTATTAGTGGCTTTCTGCTTTACAAACCACCTCCTAACCTATGTAAAATGTCCCTAATAAATTTTGCACTGTGTCACGCCCGTCTTTTAATGCCAACACAAGGGATTAGTCAACACAACAACGGTTAACTTTTGTGTCACATGACACTTTTATCAGACCTCCTCATCTATGTATGTAACTACACATTCCTACCTTAATGAATCTTTTAGTAAATCTAACTATGTGTTTTTGCTGTCTGTAGTTGTTTGTACTGGGTACATAATATCCACTATTTTCTTGGTTTCATCCATGATTGTCATTTTGTGAAAATGGATGATCAATTATCAAAAGTTGTCCCAAAACCATGCCTTTGTGTGTTTCGTCCATACACTGTATGCTACTAGTGAACGTTGGTTGAAGCAAACAATTTCATTCCTTACTCATAAAGTGGCCTACTGTTATTTTGGAGGATGCTTTTCAGGTCTGTACACATCTTTAGGTATGTGTCCAATGCTTGTTTTTTACATGTATTTCTTATCTTTCTAGTTTTGGCAACGTGTATAATTTGGATCGAGATCCTGACCCAATGTGTTCATGGTATGAAGCTGTTTGGTCCCCGAATCTCTGTATGTGTATGTGTATGTTTGGGGGGTCATTTGTCATTCTGGCAATGGATTGCCTAAGGACCCCCTGACTGAATGCTACACACATGTGATTATCACTGTAAATGTCTATTTGTCACACATATGAATGTTTCTCATGGCTAATTAAATATAGTATATGGGTATCAACCCATATTGGTTTAAATTATAATAGCCCCCCTCTTTGCTTAAATTGATTTTTGATCTACAGGCTTGTCTTAATTTTTGTTTTTATACTAGATTAGCAAAGATTACAGCCGTCTTTTTGGAGACTTATCCAAAAAACTCCATCAGCTGAAAAAATAAATTATGGAGTGAAATCCAGGATAAGTCAATGCGTGTGGGGTCCTAACCGAAGTGTTGATGTTTAAAAAAAAGGTGGCACAGACACGCAAGACAAGGAGAAAATGGCTGCAAATTTGAAAGAAGTACGAAAACTGGGGGAGTGTCCACCCCAACTTGAAAATTTAGTGCATGAAGAACAAATTGTGTTAGAGACTATTGACCGGCCTCAAATTGGGGGGATATCACAATGGATACTTCACTTCTATGAAGGTTGGTAAAAAATGACATGTGTTGCATTGTGAGAGTGTAGATTGCATTCTTAAATATTTGTGTCTGTGTATGTGTTAGACTTTAAATTGTTATAACCATGAGTAATATTATGTTGTGTGTTAAGATCAAGAAAACACATCAATCTAGGAAATGTCTCACTCCAGAATGTGATTTGTAAGGACCATGTTTATTTTTAAGCACCAAAAATATCCTCATTGTAAGCCACACCAAATGATGTGACTAAACCAAGGAAGCCAAAATGTGGACTTAATGCATGGAAGTTTTTTTGTTGTGTTAATGATGGAACGGCCTTGAAATCAAACATTGTATAACTTGTCTTACACTTATTTTTTTACAACACATATTTAATTTTGTAATATTTCTTTTCCTCTAGATTTATGTCCAAGTGTGTCAGCTGAACCCACAGAGCCAAATTGGATGAAACTTTGTGAAAATGATGAGCATTTAGAGATGAA
This sequence comes from Hymenochirus boettgeri, assembly GCA_019447015.1. Taxonomy (NCBI): domain Eukaryota; kingdom Metazoa; phylum Chordata; class Amphibia; order Anura; family Pipidae; genus Hymenochirus; species Hymenochirus boettgeri. The sequence continues at coordinate 49,421 of JAACNH010001558.1, read as the reverse complement.
TTCTGAAGCACACAGATCCACTGTCAGCTTCTTTCTCTGATTTTCAAACAATAGCCTATTTAATGTCCTCAATGAACTGAAACATTTGTCAAACTGTCCGTGAGTCAATTCCAATGATGTGTTGGGGTGCAATTAATTCATGTCAAGAAGAAGTTCTATCTAGGGATCTGCAAATTAACCCATGCATTACTTGCTGTTTCTGATCAAAAAAAGGATCAATTGATATTGGCATACAATGTGTCTCATAATACACTTTCAAGCATACAACTTGCAACCTTCAAGGAGGAGGCTTGCTCTAGTGCCTCAAAAAAGGCCTACAGAGTATGTTAGGAAGCCATAAATGAGCTTGGTAGGGTGTTGTTAAAAATGTATTATTTGAAAACATTAGTTTTGCGCCCAGGTATTTGTATTTATTGTTATTTTTTGGAACAATCTTTGGACCATTTTCTTGGATGTCCTCTCTTCCCTCTGGCTGGGTATACACCAACAGAATCTGTTGGTAATGTTAATGCTACAAGTGCTGAGCCTCTCCCCTATGTAAAACCTAGATATTGTGTCATGAAGTAATGGAAAGCATAAGGGATGCTTGGGACTACACATTGCCTTTAACAAACTCCCTGCACTTGATCCAAGCCTTAGAAATGTCCTTGTGCTTGTTTACACATGTTCTAAAATCTTTTACTCTGTGCTATGGGTGTCTTCCTGCACTTTAAAGTATATGGATTCTGCTGTTGGCAAATGTGCAATCAGGATCATTCTCCATATGCTTATTCCAGCTTTAGACATAGGGGAAAGACTCTGGACTGTAAGTGCACACTTGTTAGGAAAACACAGACTGTTTGGACATTCTGTCTGTCATATCTAACAAATTTGTCCAGTGTATACACAGCTTTAGTCATTATATTTTTGTGCCTGATTTACAAATTATGTATGATGAAAGTGTTAATCATTGTGACAAAAACAAAGTTTGTGACAACGTTTTAATTTTATTCTATGTCAAATCATTAAAAATATATTTTTTGCTAATGTTTTTGTGGACAATCACTATTGTATGGAAGTTTGAAATGTGCTATGTCAATGTATGAGTGTTGGATATTTTTTGGAACAAATTCATATGTTGATTAGTGTGTGGAGCTAGGTACATGTTTTATATCCTAGTAAAGTTGGAGTACTACAACAAATTGAAGCTTGTGTGTCTCCCAACACCTCCACTTAGCTTCACATGTTGTCTCTAACTTTTATTTCTTGGTCCACTGACACCCATTTCACCTTCTACATCTCCAATGTTTTAACATACTGTTGGTTGTATTTCTTTTTTGGTCATAAATAATATCAACATAGGAGCATATTGTCCACATATCAACACTTTAAGTCCACCAAACACAAACCAAATCGCAATTATCAGTACTCCAACCAACACTTTCCCTCCAGAGGTTCTTATGTTTCTAGCGGTTTGTTGAGTGCTACTTACCAATCCTTTCTTATTTTTAGTCTGTCTTCCATGCACTAAAAAAAGTAAATGTTCCAAGATTGGGAGTTCACCGTGCTTGTCTTTTTGGAGATGTATTGATGGAAAACTTTTTTTGGGGGGAATAACTTTTCTATTGGGAATAGTTTGAGAGGCTTTGCTTTTTGCAAATCACAAAAAGATGGGTTCATGTACCAGAACTGCATTCATAAGGGATTTTCCATTATTTATAGCGAAGAGGACTTCATCTGACACTGGGAACCTCCCTGGTCTTTATTGTTGTGTATTGCAATTATCACTGTTTGCAAAAGCACTTTCGACATTGTAATGTTTTATAATTTCAGACTGTGGCAGAAGGCAGTGGTTATTTTGGAATTGACATCCTACATCATGTATTAGTGGCTTTTCTGCTTTACAAACCACACCTCCTAACCTATGTAAAATGTCCCTAATAAATAGTCACTGTGCACGCCCGTCTTTTAATGCCAACAAAAGGGATTGTCAACACAACGTGTAACTTTTGTGTCACATGACACTTTTATCAGACCTCCTCATCTATTATATGTAACTACACATTTCCTACCTTAATGAATCTTAGTAAATCTAACTATGTGTTTGCTTCTGTATGTTGTGTAGCTGGGTACATAATATCCACTATTTTCTTGGTTTCATCCATGATTGTCATTTTGTGGAAAATGGATGAATCAATTATCAAAGTTGTCCCAAAAACATGCCATTGGTGTGTTCGGTCCATACACTGTATGCTACTAGTTGAACAGTTGGTTGAAGCAAACAATATTCATTCCTTACTCATAAATGTGGCCTACTGTTATTTTGGAGGAATGCTTTTCAGGTCTGTACACATCTTTAGGTATGTGTCCAATGCTTGTTTTTTACATGTATTTCTTATCTTTCTAGTTTTGGCAACGTGTATAATTTGGATCTGAGACCTGACCACAATGTGTTCATGGTATGAATAGCTGTTTGGTCCCCGAATCTCATGTGTGTATGTGTATGTTTGGGGGTCATTTGTCATTCTGGCAAGTGGATTGCCTAAGGACCCCTGACTGAATGCATACACACATGTGATTATCACTGTAAATGTCTATTGCCACACATATGAATGTTTCTCATGGCTATTAAAATATAGTATTGGGTATCAACCATATTTGTTTAAATTATAATAGCAACCCCTCTTTGCTTTAATTGATTTTTGCTCCAAGGCTTTTGCTTAATTTTGTTTTTATACTGATTAGCAAAGATTACAGACGTCTTTTTGGAGACTTATCCCAAAAAACTCCATGCAGCTGAAAAATAAATTATGGAGTGAAATCCAGGTTTCAACTCAATGAACTGGAGGTGTTAACCCAAGAAGTAAGTAATTGTAATATATTGCTCTCTGGGTATGTTTGTCATTTTCATTTGTAAAACCTTTGTCTTCTTGTAGCTGTATTGATGTATTTTGGATGTAGGCACAAATGGATTAGGAACAAATTAAGGGCAGGCTGTATCATGTTCTGTAGTTCTGTACATGTGAATATATTTTTCACTGTGTATGTATGTAGCTACAAAGCAATGTGCAAAGTGATGTACTTTATCATGTCTGTTGCTATTTAGCTATTTCACTTACAGTGTGTTTAGAATATGTCTGACTGTACAACATTGCATTTCACTTACAGTGTGTTTAGAATATGTCTGACTGTACAACATTGCATTTCAATTAAAGAATGTACAAAACTCCAAATGTGAAGGGACAGGGACAGTGAGGTAGGATTGATTGTTCACACTTCACAAGTTTGTATTGTTGAGGAGTTCCAGCATGTACATTTATAGTTTAGAAGTTTCTAGATTAGCAAAGATTACAGACGTCTTTTTGGAGACTTATCCCAAAAAACTCCAATGCAGCTGAAAAATAAATTATGGAGTGAAATCCAGGATAAAGTCAATGCGTGTGGGGTGACCTACCGAAGTGTTGATGATTTAAAAAAAAGGTGGCACGACACACGCAGAAGAACAAAGGAGAAAATGGCTGCAAATTTGAAAGAAGTACAGAAAACTGGGGGAGGTCCACCCCAACTTGAAGAATTTAGTCAGGAAGAACAAATTGTGTTAGAGACTATTGACCAGGCTCAAATTGGGGGGATATCCACAATGGATACTTCACTCTATGAAGGTTGGTAAAAATGACATGTTGCATTGTGAAGAGTGTAGATTGCATTCTTAAATATTGTGTCTGTGTATGTGTTAGACTTTAAATTGTTATAAACATGAGTAATATTATGTTGTGTGTTAAGATACAAGAAAACACATCAATCTAGGAAATGTCTCACTCCAGAATGTGATTTGTAAGGACATGTTTATTTTTAAGCACAACAAATATCCCTTCATTGTAAGCCACACAAATGATGTGACTAAACCAAGGAAGCCAAAATGTAGGAATTAATGCATGGAAGTGTTTTTTGTTGTGTTTAATGGTGGAAACGGCCTTGAAATCAAACATTGTATTAAATTGTCTTACACTTATTTTTTACACACATATTTAATTTTGTAATATTTCTTCCTCTAGATTTATGTCCAAGTGTGTCAGCTGAACCCACAGAGCCAGAATTGGATGAAACTTTGGAAAATGATGAGCAGTTAGAGAGGAATTCTGAAGCACCAGCAGATCCACTGTCAGCTTCTTTCTCTGATTTTTCTAAACAATATGCCTATTTAATGTCTCAAATGACTGAAAACATTTGTCAAATTGTCCGTGAGTCAATTTCCAATGATGTGGTTGGTGCAATTAATTCAATGAAGGAAGTTCTATCTAGGGATCTGCAAAATTTAACCCATGCATTACTTGCTGTTTCTGATCAAAAAAAGGATCAATGTGATATTGGCATAGTATTGGCTGCCTACATACAGAGCTATGTGACTGTCTGTCCAGCTATCTAGATCAGTCTTTTCATTTCTGTCTGTCCAGTCTATATATGTAGATTGTTCTTTTCTGTGTGTCTTTATCTACATTTTGATATGTTAGATAGATAGCCAGATAAGAAGATAGCTAGATAGAGACAGACAGAGAGGGGTAGGGAGAGAGAGAGCTACATTGAGAGAGAGAGAGAGAGAGACACACACAGAGATAGATAGATACATTGAGAGAAAGGAAGAGAGAGAGATGTTGCCTGCTTACAATTGCTGTTGCTGTCATTGGGAAATTATGTTATAGACTTCATCTCAAAGCACTGATGTGGCATGCTGACCCCTGTCCTGTATGGTACTCCACTTCATACTGCCAAACAGTTTTCAAACTTTGTCAAATTTCTTTTCACAGAAAAGGGCACTTCGGTTTTACTTGGAATCTTTAGAACTTACACTGCACAATCAGAACAACACAAACAACAAACAGTCTGGTTTGGAAGGGGGACACTTTGTGGCTACTGGATTTGTGACCTAGGTGATGTGCCCCAGTGTAGCACCACCAATGATGACAAACAACCATAGTCATCACTGTGATTGTTGGGGAATAGTCAAATGTTGTAATTGTTTGTTATTGGCTCCCTTAACTTAAAGTAGAGGGAGCCAAGATAATTATGGCGTGTATATCTGCACGGCTGACCGATCTTCATACTGTGTTTGAGCTTCTGTGAGTTATGTGTGTTTGTACAGCATGTGTGCCGACAGATCCCAATGTGTTTGGTTGTCACACATGCTGTGGGCTGACATGTGTATAATCACCTTCATTATGTTTGGGAAAATATATAGGGCTTAAAATATTAAAATTAAAATAATAGTGTGTGTTATCTGTATTGATGGTTATTGTTCATGGTACCCTGCATTATGCTAATAGACTCCTCACATTAACCTGGACGTTGATAGAGTGGTAGCATTTTCTGTTCCTATACATTTGTTCCTGAGCTGTAGGGGGACAAAGAGCAATGTGGGTACAATCAATTGCTCCTACAATGTTTGCGAACCCAGCAATGTTATAGAACTCTTGCTTGATTTTTGCGAGAGAAGAGCTGTCTGATGGGAAAAATATGTGAGTTTTCACAATTTTTAACAAGATATCACAAGCTGTAATATTCTGCTAAAGGTGGGTTGACTTATTCCACCAACTACAGCAACACTAGTTTGGAAAGTTCCACTAGCAAAAAAATGTAATCCACACAGCAAACGAACTATTCCTGGAACTGCCTGGTTTCTTTGGTTTGCAGGTTCGATGTAAGGTGCTAGCTCACAATATAAATCAACAATTTGCCCTGAACTTAGACGATACCTGGACCTAATTTCATGTTCAGTCAGGTCTTCTAAAACCACTCTGGTCAAATAATGTTTAGCATTACGTTTCCTACGACCTGAACCTTGAGATCTAGAAATGATTCCATTTTGTCTTCGGAACATGTAAATAAGGAGAGTAGGCAGCACAACCTCCATCTTTCTATGAAGCTGTGTTTTGCGCCCTGAAAGAAAATACAAAAAATAATCTATATAACTATAGAGTATTCCATATTTATGGTCATTAAACAGCTTTTACACATATCCAGGCATCTCCGCATCAGGTTCTTGGGTTAATTGCTCCTGGCTGTAGGTTTGTAGCAGCTGGTTTCTGATTTGAACACATTTCCTCATGCTGGTCTGTTGTACACTTACTTTGGCTGTTGGTTGTCTAGTTCTGAAAATCCATTTGTGGAACACAATTTATCCTGAGGGAGGAAATACTGAGGTACATGCACCCATATATTGTCATAAATATTGCATTTAAACATTATTTATGTAATTTATGTAGCAAATATACACAATTGTTTGCATTCTCCCAACATATTTTTAAACAAATGCTAAATGTGCTCATCATGCCTTTTCACTAGTCAAAATCAAAGTAAACATTTGTTGGTTTCATTGATTTAGGGATGCATTATCTTGTTTTGTATCCTTACTCTTGCCGCAATCCGTTGCGGGAAACATTAAAAAACACTTACCAGAATTAGCTTTTGGAGCAAATAGATTTGTGCTCACAGTGCGTAACACGCAAAATTCAGGCAAAGAACAGCAAGCGCAATGAGAGCGAAAAACGCTAAAGTAGTGGCAATGTCCGTAAACTGTCTTGGCGCCATTTCCAGATATGGGTGGAGTTTCTTATGTAGGCGGAGTAGGCGGAAGTGGGTGTAACTCTCTCATGGACGCCGAGACTGCCACTGAAGAGGAAGCCAACCAACAAGGTAACAAGCAAACACTTGTGCCTAAACGCTCATTGCTGAACATGAAAGACACACAACACACATATGTGACCAGACAACATTTGAATCGGGGCACGTGTAGGGAACGTTTAACTTGCAAGAGCAGGCCAAAAGTTCCCATATCAAAGGCCTTGTTGCAAAAAACACACAAGCAGTCTGGTTGTGGCCCAACAAAAATGGGGCAAGAAGGCAAAAAGGACAAACACAATCCACATGAGCCTAACAAGAAGAATGGTGTCCACACTATGAAAAAGCAAGTCCTTAAAACAAAAGGCAAGCACAGCCATGGCCAAACCTCTAATGATGTTGGCAAGTCCTCCAGACAGCGAGATTTCAAATTTACCCAATCTGAGCTGGTTTTTATGGTGCAGTACCTTGATAAATATAAGTATGAGTGTAAAAGCAGAAGGGACCAGCAGCAGCAGGCAAATAGAAAGCAAGCAATTATGAAAAGGCTTTCTTGCAAGCTAAAGGAAAAATTTGGCCATTCCAGAACAATCCATCAACTCCAACGGCGTTACAGCGATTTTAAGCGCAGGGGATTGGCTCACATGCATGGTGTCAAAAAACAAGGTATGTGTTTGTTAATTTTTGTTTCTTCTTTTGTTTTGGTTATACTGTATGTTATGCATGTTGGTATCAATCCTTGTACTAGTGTGTTTGGTTATACTGTATGTTATGCATGTTGGTATCAATTCTTATACTAGTGTCCTGCACATGTTGCATTTGGCAATAACTCACCTGACCACACCCAAAACACATCCCCAAGTAGCAACCCAGTTCCTACATCTCACCACACAAACAAGTTGGAGACACAAACCCAGAATGGCCTTTTTGCTTTATATGTGAAATGGTCCCAGGAATAATTTGATTGCATTAAAAAATGTTAATCCTTTCCCAAAAAAGTCCATTGAAAAAACTCAATCTGAAAAATACAATATTTAGCAGGTGTGTTCAACTTGCAGAAATACCATGACATAAATGTTACTTTTCCCAGCATTCCCTGTCGCCACTATGCTGTTGGACAATACTTGTGAGCTTTAACTGTCAATCCTCTCTAGGTCCACATACCTGCTGTAGTGCATGAACCTCATCAAGTGTTAGCTGATTAGTGATCTCACTCCAATCATCCACATGACATCAATTATTATGGTCCCAAGGATTTCTAAACAACTATGAAATTACATGTAATGTGTTCCCATGCAGACCCTTAGGGGTCATCCATAGGTGCATCTGCAGAGAGAAGTTTGTTACTTTGTTCTATGGGAGATTGTTACTTTGCTGGCTCTGCCCTCTGCTAGTAACACCAAGGTCACAACTTTAACCCCTGCCTTTCCAGTCACTCCAGCATTAACTGCTTTTTACCCAGTGATCTCTGCAAAACGTACCCAGGCACTACAAAAATACTTCAAAATTGATATAGCTGTCTGTATTACTATCCATCATGGCATATGTAATAAGAAATTTAATACTTTATATTGTTGTGTACTCAATACTTCGTGTTCTAAACAGTTTGATAAGATCAACAAACACTATACTTATGTGCCTGAGCAATGACATAACTTACCGTAGTAAGGATTCGAGTGGCAAGACCTTTCCTGCTTTCAAAATGCAATTGAACAAAAATTAAGTTATGTGATTGCTTGGCCAGAAAAGTACATTGTATGTTTATGTGTATTGCCATTTACAGTTATTGCAGAAAATGCTATATTTCACACATATAGTCATTATTTTGAGTCAAGTACTGTATAGGATGTTCACATTTGAATGTCTCCACACATACATGTACACAGCACTTGAACACATGTTTGTTTTTTTGGGTAAGTTTAAGGCATTTTTAATCAGAATCTTCTACCACCCTGCTAGACGAGACCTTATGGAGGTAGCCAATATGCAGTTAGAATTGTTTGTGCACTATAATAAAGTTTTTGGTATGTATTAGATTTGTGCTCTCTAGTTGCACTTTAATATGGATGTACATCAGCCCCATTTTCTATATACTAGTTGACTGGGTAAGCATGACCTAAATTTATAGTACACATGCATGTGTTTTTTTAGGTAGTGTACATGTTAAATTGCTTATAACATATGTAACCCAAATGTTATATATTTTTTGCTTTTGTAGGTGTAAAAATTCAAAAGGTGTGTAAATATATATCACTGTTATGTCAATAAGGTTACATTTGAGAAAAATGTGTGTGTGTGTACCATGTGGATTCATGTACAAACATACATTTTCTTGGTGTGAATATACACAAAATTTAAAAAATATCTTTCAGGTGGAACAAAATGTGAATAGTGATGCCAATGACAATATGAAGCATGTATACTGCATTTACAGTGTGTGGACAGGCTTGAAGGCAACTTTACACTCTGTTTGTGACAGCTATAACTACATTCCCAAAACATACAAGTCCATATCTTACCTTCTTGGACTTCATTTTCTGCAGTGGCCAAATGCACTCATATATTTTTTGCTTTTGTAGGTGTAAAGTTGCCTTCAAGCCTGTCCACACACTGTAAATGCAGTATACATGCTTCATATTGTCATTGGCATCACTATTCACATTTTGTCCCCACCTGAAAGATATTTTTTTAAATTTTGTGTATATTCACACCAAGAAAATGTATGTTTGTACATGAATCCACATGGTACACACACACACAATTTTCTCAAATGTAACCTTATTGACATAACAGTGATATATAATGTGAAAAACATGATAGAGTCTGACCAATGTAAGAATAACTACATGAACTAACGTTTCAGGTTTGGTGACAGAGAGTGACCATGATGATATTGAGGAATACCATGAACCCGACCAATTGAAATCTGATGGTAAATATCTTAGCATTATAATAATTTAGCCAATATTGAAGCTGTATGTACACAAACAATGTAAATGATGTAAACTTCCACAAAGAAACACAGAAAAACCTACAAAGTACCCCTCATCAAGGGAAACATGGAGTTGCATGCTTTTAAAGGGGAACTGTGGTCTCCAAACAAGTTGAGTTTAAATCAAAGGCCAGTTTCCTACCTTTAAAACGAGCCATCAACCACCTCTCTACATGCTCCACAGCCCAAGATATAAAAAAATGAGTGACCAGAAAGTTCATGGGTGGGAGATGGACATGTGACATTTCTAAGGCTTCTCCTGCACAGTGCCCCTGGTGAGCACAGCCTGAGACTCCCTCAGTGTGTAAGGGAGACAGGAAGTCCCTCCTCCTCTCTGCTGTGTGGTCCTGACAGCAATCTGTTACACAAGTGCAAGTGTAAGCACAAGAATAAGATGGAGACATATCATCTGCACTCTATTAGTGTAAGCACAAGAATAAGATGGAGACATATCATCTGCACTCTATTTTACATGTTCTTTTGTATCTTTCATTAAAGGGCATGTCCACCCCAAATATATCATTTAACCCACTACTGTCACCACTGTCACTACTGTCCTAAAATCCTTACCTTACATCCATTCTCCAAATGTTTGGCATGTAATTTCCCTCCCAAGTGACAAAAATGCCCATCAGGAGCCTAGCAGAGTCCATATAGGGCACTGACTCCTGTCTCTCTTTGGGGAAAATTTTGCCATCCGCAATGCAGCCCTCTACCACCAGTTTTGCTCTCCCTCCCCCTAGTATAAATCGCTACTTACCTTCCCTCTCTCCCCCGGGATTCTTTGCAGCTGCCAGCCGCTTCCGTAATTGCCTGTCTCTCCCAGCCGTATTATGGCGGCTGGGAGAGAGAGGTCTACAATAGATCCATCAATTTTTCAAGGGGTGGGCATGGCCTTTAAAAACATCAGATGATTGTAAATCCCTGAGATGTCACCTTAGATACCATAAAGGTAGACATGCGAAAGTGACAATGAGCAGAAACACACAGTACCAAGAAATCACCAATCCCATCTGATACAACGGTATGAGGGTTGGTTCTTACTGTGTGTGATACCCATCATATACACATTATATACACATCATATACACATCATATACACATTATATACACATCATATACACATCATATACACATTATATACACATCATATACACATTATATACACATCATATACACATTATATTCACATTATATACACATCATATACACATTATATACACATTATATACACATTATATACACAGCATATACACAGCATATACACAGCATATACACATCATATACATAGCATTTACACATTATCTACACATTATATACACATCATATACACAGCATATACACATCATATACATAGCATTTACACATTATCTACACATTATATACACAGCATAGGGAGAAGGCTCCTGACTGTCAGTTTATTTTGGCTGTGGCAGACTCCCCAATAGGGGGTATAGTGTAGTTGAGGGAATTTGATGTGTTTTCACGGATGACCACTCGGCCCACATGAATGTATGTTGACCACGTGCTTCTTCACGGACCCGCCTCGCTCGCTCCCCTGGGCGCGTAGTCTGACAGGTCCCGACGACCTTGTCTTCTATGCGCATAGATCGCGCATGCACATAGAAGACAAGGTCCGTCGGACCTGTCAGACTAGCGCCGGGAGCGAGCGCGGGTAAGTTTCTTGCCTTCTCTCCTGGCTCCTGTGTGTTCTATTGAAGAATACGAAGTAAGCACAGCTCCTTTACCTCCCGTTCTTCAATAGAACTGGATTACCAAAACTTAGAAAACGAGTGAGATACCCTTTAAAATTGTGCAAACTTCATAGAGGGCAGTTATTAGTATGACACATGAACCTGTGGCTCACATCTTGTCAGTGACACATTGTCCCAATTTTTTACAAATAAATATATTTTTGTGGCACTTTTGGTTGGGAGTTTAATTGTGTGTCTGTGTGTTCTGTGTAAATGGCATGGATAATGGGTATCATGTTTCATTTAGAGGTATATGATTTTCAACCTAACCTGTTCATACATTAGACAGACATTAGCTGACATATATCTGTCTAATGTGTAAATAGTGACTTAGAAAAGCAGGGTTGTAAATAATTCAAAATATGACCCCATTCATTAGGTATATTTGCCATTTTGGCCACAAAAGTCCAGTCTATGAATTATATTTATTTTTGGACATTTGTCTGTAGACAAACACCTAACATAGTCATGCACTGTATGAACACCTTAACAGTGACCCGTGCTTTTTAAGTGACAACGGATTATGGTGATTTAAAGGGCATGTCCACCCCAAATATATCTTTAACCCACTACTGTCACCACTGTCACTACTGTCCTAAAATCCTTACCTTACATCCATTCTCCAAATTTTTGGCATGTAATTTCCCTCCCAAGTGACAAAAAGCCATCAGAGCCTAGCAGAGTCCATATAGGGCACTGACTCCTGTCTCCTCTTTGGGGAAATTTTGCCATCCGCAATGCAGCCCTCTACCACCAGTTTTGCTCTCCCTCCCCCTAGTATAAATCGCTACTTACCTCCTCCTCTCCCCCGGGATTCTTTGCAGCTGCCAGCCGCTTCCGTAATTGCCTGTCTCTCCCAGCCGTATTATGGCGGCTGGAGAGAGAGGTCTACAATAGATCCTCAATTTTTCAGGGTAGGGGGCATGGCCTTTAAACATCAGATATTGTAAATCCTGAGATGTCACCTTAGATACCATAAAGGTAGACATGCGAAGTGACAATGAGCAGAAACACACACAGTACCAAGAAATCACCAATCCCATCTGATACAACGGTATGAGGTGTTGGTTCTTACTGTGTGTGATACCCACATATACACATTATATACACATAATACACATATATCACATAATTACACATCTATACACATTATTACACATATATCAACATAACACATCAGATACCCATATACAGCATATATACACAGAGATACACACCAGACACATAACATATACACATATATACACATATATACACTATATCACATTATATACACATCTTACACTATTACCATATATACACATTATACAACATATCACTTTATACACATCATATACACATATATCACATAGATAACCTCATACCATTATAACACAAATACACAGCATAACACACACATATACAAAGATCATACCACATTAAACCATCATATACACTCATATACACATATATACAACATTCATAAACACATCTATACACATAAAACCATTATACACATCATAACACATTATATACACATATCATACCACAGCATAAACATTATATACACATATATACAATCATATACATAGCATATACACAATCTAACACATATACACATATATACACACTTACACATCATATAACATCCATTAACACATTATACTACACATATATACACATCAGATACACAGCATATCACTCATATACAGGCATTTACACATTATCTACACATTATATACACATGCATATACACAGCATATACACAGCATATACATGCATTTACAACATTATATACACATATATACCACATATACACAGCATATACACATCATATACATAGCATTTACACATTATTACACATTATATACACAGCATAGGGAGAAGGCTCCGACGTCAGTTTATTTTGGCTGTGGCAGACTCCCCAATAGGGGGTATAGGGTTGTATGAGGAATTTGATGTGTTTTCACGATGACCACTCGCCCCCATGAATTTATGTTGACCACGTGCTTCTTTGAAAGGTGACACACCAGGGTAATATGATGGCTATATGCTGTGTATATGCTGTGTATATGATGGGTATAATGACAACGTTTGGGACTGTGTATCCACAACTTGATAAATGACACTCCTAATCTCTGTAGATTAAAGTATAAATTGGCCACAATACTTTTTATTAGGTTGCAAGATAAACATGTCGCAAGTGATCCTACCATTACAAACATCAACAATTAGACTATACAAAGCACACTTAAACATCATGATATCCAAAATGTATTCAATAGGATGACACATGTGACATCCTATTTAAATTAACTGGATGCAGCTGTTATTTTGTCTGGATATTACCAGTGGCAGGTGTGCTATATTTGCATTATCAAAGCGTGTATATGTGTTTAATGCTTGTGAAGGTTCTTATTCATCCAGGTCGTGGTATATCTGTTGTATTCAGTTAGATCAACTGGACTTGAAATGTAGTTCTTGAAGACGTTTCGCTAGTCATCCGACTGGCTTTCTCAATTCAGAATGACTTGTACAAGAATCTGTGGCAATTATGTACCCTGGAAAATCCCAATTAGCATATCACAGCCAGGTGTTAAGGGTGTGATTAGATAGTGGCTAAGAGGTGTTATAGGAACACCCAGAGTAAGGTGTTAAAACAGCATTGTACATGTCGAACCCCCCCACCTCTATTTAGGCTTGGTTTCTTTAATTTCACATAAATGGCCAGACTGGGCCTTTGTAAAAAGAAGTAGAAGGAAAGAAAAGAACACGAATTCCAACAGTGAAGGGGAAAAGCAAGACAGGAGGAAGAACATTGTCATCCCATATGTAGCAGGGGTCTCCGAGAAATAAACAAGAATTTTCAATAAACACCGTATCCCTGTCTGCTTTAAACCGAACAACACACTGAGGCAGCAATTGGTACATCCGAAAGACCCAATACCTAAACACAAGAAAAGCGACATCATATACGCAGTGCAGTGCAGTGAAGAGTGACATCATATACGCAGTGCAGTGAAGAATGCTCTGATTTGTATGTGGGGGAGACCAAACAGCAACTGCATCAACGTATGGCCCAGCACAGAAGAGCCAATTCCTCGGGTCAGGACTCAGCTGTGTACCTGCATCTTAAGGATAAAGGACATACCTTTGAAGTTTGTAATGTTAACATATTGGCAAAGGAACGTGACTGGTACAAGAGAGGTGTTAAGGAGGCCATTTATGTGAAAATAAAGAAACCAAGTCTAAATAGAGGTGGGGGGGTTCGACACCAACTGTCTGCCATGTACAATGCTGTTTTGACACCTTACCCTGGGCGTTCCTAAAACACCTCTTAGCCACTATCCAATCACGCCCTTAACACTTGGCTGTGATATGCTAATTGGATTTTCCAGGGTACATAATTGCCACAGATTCTTGTACAAGTCATTCTGAATTGAGAAAGCCAGTCGGATGACTAGCGAAACGTCTTCAAGAACTAAACTTCAAGTCCAGTTGATCTAATTGAATACAACAGATATATGTGTTTAATGTACATGAACAGTGTTAAAACAACTTCGGATTCAATAAGACTCTGTTATACCATATTAAACCATATTACTAGTCTATGACTCTGTCATACCATATTAAACCATATAACAAGTTTATGACTTTGTCTTACTATATTAAACCATATTACCAGTCTATGACATTGTTATACCATATTAAACTATATTACTAGTCTACGACTCTGTCATACTATATGAAACCATATAACAAGTCTATGATTCTGTTATACCATATTAAACCATATTACTAGTCTATTACTCTGTTATGCCATATTAAACCATATTACCAGTCTATGACTGTCTTACCATAATTAAACTATATTACTAGTCTAAGATATTGTTATACCATATTAAACCATATTACTAGTCTACGACTCTGTCATACTGTATTAAACCATATAACAAGTCTATAATTCTGTTATAGTATATTAAACCATATTACTAGTCTATAACTCTGTTATAGCATATTAAACCATATTACCATTCTATGACTCTGTTATACCATATTAAACCATATTACTCGTCTATGACTCTGTTATACCATATTAAACTATATTACTAGTCTATGACTGTTATATCATATTAAACCATATTACTGGTCTATGATATTGTTATACCACATTAACCCTTTCACTGCCACAGATCGTATATTGATCGTATATTAATTTTTCGATCGGATTTCGAATTGGAAAACGGAATTGGATTTGATGATCATCTTTGGGAATGATCCCCAAAAAAAGGGGAAATGCACATAAAATAAAATTAAAGTGATATACACACCTTTTTTTTTTTACCTAAAAACTATAAATTAGGAAAAACAATGGTCTTCTCCAAGCTTCCCAATGTCCCCCGTGATATCGGTAAAGTAAACGCGGATCATTATTTGTTCGATTTCAAGGGAAACTAAGCCTATTTTAGTAGAAAATTTTGCAGAGGTACCAAAAAAAGACCGTATTGAATTTTTAGGATCAGTAAAGTGTGCAAAAACTTGTGTGACCGTATTGAATTTTTAGGATCAGTAAAGTGTGCAAAAACTTGTGTGACTCTCCGTACTAACTGGTTTTCACTAAAATACCAATAAAAGGGGGAGTGGGGATAGGGTTGGGGGGTGGGTTGTGGCGTTTTCAGGTTTGGACTAGAATACTAGGGGTAGTGTACCCAGAATGCTAGGGCGACTCCTAGCGGTTCCAGGTTTGGACCAGAATGCTAGGAATAGTGTACCCAGAAGGCTAGGGTGACTCCTAGCGGTTCCGGGTTTGGACTAGAATACTAAGAATAGTGTACCCAGAATGCTAGGGTGACTCCCAGTGGTTCCGGGTTTGGACTAGAATACTAGGAATAGTGTACCCAGAATGCTAGGGTGACTCCCAGTGGTTCCGGGTTTGGACTAGAATACTAGGAATAGTGTACCCAGAATGCTAGGGTGACTCCCAGCGGTCCCCGGGGCGAGGGTTGCTAGTATTTTATTTAGAGAAGAGAAAGGACCCACAATGCAATGTGTTCCGCTTCCTACCGAACATTCCAACCACACGCACAGCCAGTCACGCGCTACCAGCACAAACCGCGAGACTGAACCGTCATTACTCCGACACATTGTTCTGATTGCCGGTTGGTTTCCCAGCATGGTCAGTGAGTTACGTTTTACGTTGGACTGGGCCTAACAGGAAGTACTTTATGGGATGTAGTGGTTCTCATAGCAACAGTGTAATCGTTCCCACTGACTATCATGGACGAGATCCGGGTGAGTGGTAGGGATAAGTGGAGCATTGCTAGGATGTGGGGATGAAAGGTGCTTTAGCAGAAGCTTTATCACCGACTGGTTAACATGTTAAAACCAATGTAACTTTAACATGTGGTGGGATGTAGAAATTGCCACTGCAGAGGTTTAGAGACTACATCTCACAGTATGCCTTTTTTCCAGAATGCTG
Organism: Hymenochirus boettgeri; assembly: GCA_019447015.1. Taxonomy (NCBI): domain Eukaryota; kingdom Metazoa; phylum Chordata; class Amphibia; order Anura; family Pipidae; genus Hymenochirus; species Hymenochirus boettgeri. Next base: position 32,623 of record JAACNH010001558.1, on the reverse strand, counting down.
CCAGGGCATGCTGAGAGTTGTAGTTTCTAACACAGAAATGCTGATGTTTGACATCACAAGGATATATCATGCACCACACTTTATAGGGGCTTATTATGTATTATGATTACTACCACTCTCATAATCCCACAGTTGTCAGTTCCAAGTATAATGACATCTGATTCTGTTATCCAAAGGCTGGTCCACACAGGGCAACTGAGCCCACTGCTTTCAACCGACTATTTGCAGATTTTAATCGTTGGGCTAGGCCATTAAGGCCACACTAATACATTTTAACATGTGATCGGTTAGTGCCCACTGGTGTTGGCCAATTGGTCTGACCCCACTAGTTGCGCTCCCCAGCATTGCGATCCTCTTATTAGAGCGCAAGTGATCAGCATTTTTTGCACAATCTCATGCATTGTGATTGCGCAACATTACGCAAATGCACGCGCGCCAGAAACACGCTTATGATTCCGTGCTGTACTATGTGTTGTAGTATGGCCTCACCCTATGTCCCTAAGTGGGTCAGGAGTGTCTGGAAAGGGGCTGATATTTGGTATTAACCAATCCTTTGCGCCAACTCTTTGCAGTGCATAGGCCATGAATTGTGGCTTTTTACCACCATATATTGGCCCAGTTGCTCTTTTCACTTGATAGTCAATGTTTTTGAAGAAAAGATGAATGGGACAAAATCCGTTTGGAGCATCATAATGGTAGATCAGACACCTAATGGGAAATCTGGTTCTTACAAGGACCTAAGATTAATTGATGCTAGATAATTGGTGAAATCGTCCATCAAATTACCATTTTAGGTGACAATATAGAATGTGTAAAGCTACATCTGACCATGTGGAAGTGCCAGTACACTTAGGGCATGTCCACCCTTATAATAAACTTTTCCCATATGAGAGTATACCTTCCCCCAGCCCCAACCACTATAAAATAATTTTAAGAAAGTGCCCCGATCTTTACTTACCTTCTCTCTCTCTCCTCTGATGCACTGCCCGGCCTTCTGCTTGCAAGACACTGCAAGCAGGGGGCGGGACCTCAGCCAATCACGGACACGGTTGCCGGCTGCTCAGAACGCCGGGGGAGAGAGGGAAGGTAAGTAGAGTTCGGGGGACTTTCTTAAAAATGTTTTTTAGCGGTTGGGGCTGGGGAAAGGAACCCTAATATATGGCCATGGGTTTCTATGCTAGGGGGAGTGATCGCAAAATGGGAGGGGGAGGGAGGTGGAGAAGGGCTGCAGTGCACATGCCAAACTTCTCCCAGAGGCGAGACAGGAGGCAGAGTCCTGGTGGGAATTTGGGGGGACGGACTACAGGAGAACTATATGGAGCTGGGATGTGAGGTAAGGATTTTATTACACTACATGGTGAAGCCATTAGTGGGGGGGGTTATAGTTTTGGGGGTGGACATGCCCTTTAAGGTAGAACATAAGAACAAGCATTTCTGCTATATTAAAAACATGGTTTCTGGTAAAACTAATGCACTTACTGTCATAGTGATACTTTGCTAATTGTCTGTGTTTTACCAGTATGTGCTCTGCACTAATCTTCTTTGGCTTAGCCAAATATACCACCATGTAGTAGAATTCCTTAGACATGCAGCATCATTTTCCTGTGGTTTCAGGGACCCTTCTTTCCTTTGAAACACATGTGAAATCTGTATCCTAAAATTAATGAAACCAGTGCAACCTTCATCATGCTTCTAATGTACGTACTGACCAGCCTTTTAGCAAGCTGGTTTTTTATGTGGTAAAAAGAAGAGATGGCAACCCTAATGACTCTTTGGACACAGGGAGATTATAGGATTTGACAAAGGTGTTGGCAGAGAAATCAAACCCAAGCTTCCTACTGCTAGAATTCAGTGGCTTAAACACTGAGCCACAGCTTCTGTAGAATCTATTGACTGTACAGGTTCTAGTTCTTTAAGCTGAATTGAACAAATTAACTTTTTATTTAGTGCTATTTTATGGCCAATAAAAATAACAGTATACTTCTAAAAATGTGTTTTTTATGTGCATCAAAAAAAATACTTGCAGCCTAAATATTAACAAGGTTATTCAATAAAAGTTCTTATCGTTTAAAATGGTGCTAATTGTGCCCCAACCAATCAGATGTTAGCTTAAAATTTTTAAATAAGATCTGATTGTTTTGGGCAAAATTAGCACCATTTTTAACGATAAGAACTTTTATTGAATCTCCCTGTAAGTCTTTTTTTTGTGTATGTATCCTCTCATTTTTACATTTAAATACATGGAACTGCAGGGGTTAATCAGTCATTGCTATTCTTAGGATTAATTTACACGTATGAAAGCTAGGACCTATGGACGAAGGACAGAAGGTCCTAACCTTTGTAATCCGAGAGTTTATCTTGAGATTTATTTTGTGAGAGGAATAAGAGGATCTGTGTTAGTCGTGTTGTGTAAAGGAACTGCCCAGCTTCCTATATGTGTATTGACTTGATGATGGGGAAGAAGCAAGTGGTAAGAGACTTTTTATCTTTCAGGGGAATTTTGTATGACATTGGGGATGGTCTACAATGAAAGATAAGTGCATGTCTGGGATTTTTATTTGGTCTGGATATTTAAAAAAACCAGGGTGATTTCAAATAACAAAATAGTTTGATTGTCCATTGTTTTAAAATCGGGGTACTTCTCAGTCTTTAATAATTAAAATTTGGAAAAAAAAAGATTGTATAAGAGGACATGTAGAGAGACATTCCATTAAACTGCTATGAATAAAATTTTTCTTAAATGTGAGTTAATTATTACAATTTCTTTTAACTTTTGCTGAAATGATATTCACTCATTAAAGGATAACTATACTTTAAAAAATGGAATGAAAAAAATGATAGAGAAAAAGCACACAAGTATAACGCTTTCTTCAGATTTGAAATTGGAGCTGTGGATCCTGAGAAATCTTGAAATTTGAAATCATATACAGGGAAAGACAAAAAAAATAAAATATGTATGACCATCCCCTGACCTCTAAGGATTTCCCTCCAAGAATGTAAATGGACTATGGATGCCTGCCAATTTACTTATTGTATTAAGTAAGACAATCACTTTGCAGCCAGAAGAAGAGGAAAATTTAACACTGCATTTGTTGTGCTGGTAAAATTACAGAAATTAACATTTTAACACTGCTCCGATAATAAAGAAACCACAGCGTGACACACACATCAGCAGCACCCCACCCCTTGTGCCACAAACATCCGCAGTACCACACCCCTGTCCCACACAAATCCGCAGCACCACACCCCTTGTGCCACAAACATCCGCAGTACCACACCCCCTGTCCCACACACATCCGCAGCACCACACCCCTTGTGGCACAAACATCCGCAGTACCACACCCCCTGTCCCACACACATCCGCAGCACCACACCCCTTGTGCCACAAACATCCGCAGTACCACACCCCCTGTCCCACACACATCCGCAGCACCACACCCCTTGTGCCACAAACATCTGCAGTACCACACCCCCTGTCCCACACACATCCGCAGCACCACACCCCTTGTGGCACAAACATCCGCAGTACCACACCCCCTGTCCCACACACATCCACAGCACCACACCCCTTGTGCCACAAACATCCGCAGTACCACACCCCCTGTCCCACACACATCTGCAGCACCACACCCCTTGTGCCACAAACATCCGCAGTACCACACCCCCTGTACCACACACATCCACAGCACCACCACCCCCTGTGCCAACCAATTCACATCAGCAGAACCACCACCAGCCCCTGTGCCAACTCACATCAGCAGCACCACCACCACCCCGTGCCAACTCACATCACCACCACCTTCTGTGCCAACTCACATTAGCAGCACCACCACCCCCTGTGCAAACTCACATTAGTAGCATCACCACCTTCTGTGCCAATTCACATCAGTAGCACCACCACCACCTGTGCCAACTGACATCAGCCGCAAACCCCCCCCCCATATCGGGAGCAAAGAAACCATTGGCTTCAGCAGGATCGCTATAATGCAGGAACACTATCTTGCAGGATCGCTAATACAGTACAGTGTAATAGATCACTATTTGTCAGCTCCCTCTAGTAAGGCAGATCACTAAGCAGAGGCAGACAGAGTGCACAGAAGAAATCAAAGCAGGAGTTTGTGCTGAAGAAAGGACAGTATGTGCTTTTAGTCTGCAGATGAGAGGGGTGTGTCAGTTAGGTTCACAGAGTCTTGAGCAAGTCCAGGGAAAGACGCAGGCTTATTGGGAATAAGTGTCAGGGCCGGGGGAACTGGTAAGGGGGACTGAATTAGCAGGAAGGCTTCGTGACGTGGGGTAATGGTTTTATTCATTTTTCAGGAAAATTTAATTTTTGACAGGCAAGACATTACTACTATTCAATTTCATTATCATCATGGATGAGATTATGCATTGTTGTATATGTGAGTAAGGTGACCCTTTTCATTTTACAGAAAGCCAGTAATGACATCTGAATGTTAAGTCAACAATGAGTTGTTGTTCAGAAACTACTGGAATTCTTTTTAATGCCTTTCAGGAGATCTAGGAACCATATAGGATGTATACACCATACAAAGCATAAGAAAAACAGTTAGTTGTCGTATACCACATTTTCTTTTTTTAAAAGGCAAGTCTACCCCTCAAATAAAAAATTGTATATAGGTAAATCAAACCGAAAAATCCAATTATAGTTAGAAATCTGAGAGATGTAGGACTAACCTGAAATGCTGCCCGATTTTCTGTTGCCTCTCTTTCTGATTCATGATATTTCGGGTTAGCAACTCTCAGTCACGGATGTGACAATTGACATTAAAGCCAATGACTGAATGTTATTCCCCTAGCTGCCTCCTCTGAGCATGTGCAAGCTCATACCAAGAGAGAGCTTGGAAAGATGTCTGAAACCTTTAAAGAGGTAGAGGGAAAGGGGACGACAATTTGCTGCATACCCGGTTAGTCCTACATTTGTCAGATTTTAAACTATTATAGTTTTGGGTTTAAAGGATTATTTACATGTATTTTTTTTTTTTGAGGGGAAGTCTTTTAAAGGACAACTATACTCACCTCACCCTCGCTCCTCTTCCTCCATAGCTGCATAGTACCCAGGGTGAGGACCTAAAATCGCTAAGTCCTCACCCTGGGTACTTTCCCTAACTCCTGCACTACTTACCGCAAATCTGCTTCGCCGATCGCTCCATTCCTCCGCTCTTCCTGCTTCAGTGAGAGATCGCGAGGCAGCCAATAGGAAGATACGCTCTGCAAGGAGGCGTGTCTTCCAATTGGCTGCCTCGCGACTGTCACTGACAGTAGGAGAGAGGTGGAACAGTGTGGATCGCCGAAGCAGATTTTCGGTAAGTAGTGCAGGAGTTAGGGAAAGTACCCAGGGTGAGGACTTAGCGATTTTAGGTCCTCACCCTGGGTACTATGCTGCAGTGGATCAGGGGAAAAGGTGAGTATAATTGTCCTTTAAATAAAAAAAGGTAAATCTTGGACTTAAAACAGAACTTTTTTGTATACTGTATATGACCCAATATATATGGGGCAAATTAATGAGTTTTGCAGTTTTAACTTGATGTAGAATTCCTGTTGAAAAATAATTTTGTCAGTTTGTAACAAAAAAATTGTGTGTATGTTGGAATTGTGTTTGCAGAAAATAGTTATGCCATTTTAATAAATCCAATGATGTGTTTTATAGGCACCTCCAAGAGCTCTACCTCCAATGCCAAGGTAAATTCATTTTAATTATTTGGAAATATCTTTTATTGTAAACAAAATAGGATCCTGCATGACCTCCAATTGCCCATTTTCTTTTCCAACAGTTTTTGCAAGGGATGGTTTATAAATGGGCAGTAGCCTGGCAGATAAGTTTGTGTTTAAACATAATTGTATTTGGATATTTTAATTAAAATGTTGGGAGGTAGTTATTGTTTTTGCCAAAACAGATGTCAGTTGTCACTTACAAGGTAAACGCGCCCTAGACAAAAACCTTAATTAAGTTTTTTTTTTTCAATGATTTCGATGTAACTGGCAACAAAACAGGGATTTCTATTTAACTGGTTTTCTAAATGGGTTATTTCTTGTGAAATTTGCACTGGTTTAGCTAAAGTTTCACATTACACTATATTAAAGGGTATCTATACTTCCAAAAATCGAATTTTTAAAAATACCTTTAGATAATGTAATGGTCCACTACTCCAAGACTTTTTTCAGATTTGAAATCCAAGCTGTAGATTGTCAGAAATCTTCATTTTAAATAACAGCATGTACAGGGAAAGATCTGTCACTCAAACCAGGTATGCTAATTTGTGTCCCTCCAGTGAGATCCAAGTACCTCTGGATCTCCCAAAACATTTATTAATATTACCTCAAATATAATGAGCTAATCAATCATATTGGTCATCTGTCTATCTATCTATCTCTATCTGTTTCTTTCTGTCTATCTTATCTCCGTCTGTCTGTCTATATATCCTGGTATATACAAGGTGTTTGGTAGTATAAATGCACAGACACCAGTCAGAGGGGGAGAGATGCAAGCCAAGCCTGCTGCAGGAGTGTCTTACAGGAGCCCCCCCCCCCCAGCATGTCTGCTTGCTTGTCAGAAGGGAGAAGTGTCTGACACAGCAGCAGCCACCCTCTCCCACCTAGGATCGGTACCTTGTCTACTTGCCTGTTAGAAGATAGGGAGAGAGTTTCTGACACAGCAGCAGCTCCCCCACCTAGTATGAGCAGTGTCAGTAAGATATGTTAATGAGTTGTATAGTGATGGGTTGGGAAGGCTCTGCAGATTGTGTTTGAATGTATCCAGTGTCGGCTGGATTTACAAGTGGGCAGTGACTAAGAGAGGGGGGAGCAGTTACTAAACATTGAAAATTCACTAACAAAGCAGACACACACACTCATGTAAGTAACATTACTTTACTACCCTAACATTGATCTATAGTGACCCTTTAATTTAGGAGGTTTTATATGCATTTATAATAGTTTGCTATATAAACCACCTGTACCATTGAAATACCCTGAATGTACTATTTTAGGGACACTAAAACTTTTAGATATTTTGCGCAAAATGATTGACACATATAGTGTCAGTAGTTTGAGACCCCATATATTGTAAATAGCCTTACGTAAATAAAAGGCTACAAGGGACCCTCAATCTGAAAATCTTCTAACAAATGTAATTTGTCAAACGACGTTGCATTCCTTCATTCCTTGCAATTTCTTCACTGCGTATTTCACAGGGGCAAAATCTGGTAATAAAAAACCATGGACCTCCTTTTTATTAATAGTCAGTGAAATCAGAATGTCACTGACAGATTCTGGCTCCTCCTTTCAGCCTGCCCTTCCCTTTATCTGAGATAGGTAGAGGGGGTGAATTATTTTAGTGCTGTTCATAGGTAAAAACATTTTTACAATTTTTATTTTTTGAAAGGGCATGTTCACCCCCAAACTAAAATGAACCCACTACTGGTCCCACTGTTTAGTTTTGCTCTGCTCCTTATGGTTCTACTGCAGTGCTTGTCCAAATACCAAGAAATTGAAGAGTAGGAGCTGTCTTCTTGTCCAAAAAGTTTCTTCCTCCTTGTCCTCTTAGAGGAGAGTGGCATGCTCCATATGTAACCTTATCCCATGGGTCTCCTAAAGGGCACGCTTCAATGGCCTCCCATATATAGTCCAGTGGCACCTGATGTGATTGGCGCATGTGCACCTTGTGTTGTGGACGTGTGATGTCATACATGCAATGAACAATGTGTCAATGTGTTTTTCGCATGACACCCTTCCACTTCAGGCTATGGGTGTGGAGCTACTGACACCCCCACCCCCAAGGAAATGCAACAAAAAAACTTTGTATGCATCAGGTACACCCCCCCCCCCCCACACACACACACACACCAGCAATTCTAGAAAATCCGCCTATGCACAGTTGCATGCATTTTTATGCACTGATATCGATACAAGTCAATTGGGTTCTAGATAAAATTGCATAATCATGCGTTTAACACCATTTGTGCAGGAAGTTTCGACAGTTACTAACTAGCTTGTAGTTTTTCCAGAACAAAATTACATTAAAGCATAAAAAAAGCTCACAGTGTATATGCATTATATGCACGGCCACACTGCAACGCACACAACCGCGTGTGTGATTTGCTGGTTTTCTCTATGGTTATGCATGCGATTGCGCAAAAAAATGCGGTTCCCGTTCAATGAAAAATCGCATGTGCAAAAGCAAGAAAATTGCGCTAGTGTTGCCAAGCCCTTAGGATGGGTACACATAGTATGATATTTCGACTCATCAGACCAACCAACACATTCGACTTTGCCACAAACAATCGTGCAAATGAATGAAACTTACTGAAATTATCGACCCACCATGATTTTTGACTTTCAATTGTAATATGGCAAAGTGTATATATAATTTTTTTTTTTTTTTTAATGTTCGCTGTGCATCGCGGTTGTCTTGCAACTACAGTACTTCTAAAGGTATGTATATATTTTAATGCATAATATAAATAACATGTTGCTTATATGATGTCTCTCACTCATGCGTTGGCATTTTGTACAAGTTTAGTTTAATAAGAAAAACAAAATATAACTATTTAGCTATTTTCAAGATTCACACTAAGGACAGTGTAGAAACTCCAAAAACAACAGGGTTTGTTTCAAACTGCAGTCAGACTGATCACTCTGACCTCAAGAATTCCACTGAATTATCAGTTGCTCTAACTTTTACAGCTGTGGTGGATTTCCCAGCACCCTAAGCTTTTAAAGACACATTTCATAAATTCAGAAAATACTTTACTTTAAATATACATTACATGCATAAAAGAAATATTACAAACATTGTACTATATAATCAAGTCTATGCTACAACATAATATTGTATAAAGTAATGTATAAAGTAATGACATTCCTGCTGCAGTTTTTACTAATAATTAAACTCAGACTATGCAGTCAGATTACACCCTGTATTCTGGTTTCATTATTTACACAGAATAACAGCAAACCGGCATTAATGCTCTATGGCTGCTTGATTATAGGGGCACTAAGGGCACGGCCACACTGCATTGTACTGGAAGCTCTCACGCAATCGTGCGATTTGCATGCGATTTGTGTGTGTTTGCGCTTGCCATTTCTCCTTTAGAGATACGAAATCGCTTGTGATTACGCATAAAAATGCTGACCGATTAAAAATGCTGATTGCATGCGTATCGCAAACAGATGCGCAATTGCAAAGCACGATTTCTCTGCATTGCCGTGACTCCAATGCTTAAAAAAATGCATGCGCACGGAAAACACACGGAAATCACGCTAGTGTGGCCTAGCTCTAAACTGTGTTTTTTAATTACATACAATCTAAATCTATTATTCAGATGCAGGTGAGAACACTTATTCCCACCTCTCTGTGAATAATAGAACGCCCGGGTAACACTCCAGTACTTACCTTACTGGCGCTCCACTCACAGCTCCTTGTCAGCTGCCAGGCACGCTTTCCCAAAAATGTGCCTATCTTTTGTATTGTCATTCATGTGCTGAAGATAGGCGCTCATTCGGGACAGCACACCTGACAGCAGAGAAGGAGTGGAGCGCCAGTAAGGTAAGTGCTGGAGTGTTCCCGAGACTTCTATTCTATTATTCACAGGGAGGTGGGAATAAGTGTTCTCACTTCCCTGTGAATAATAGAAACAGATTTTATGTACTTAACAAAGTACAAAAATCTGTTTAGTGTCCCTTTAATTCTACAATATCATGTGGGTAGGGGAAAGAATTGTCACCTTGTCTGTAGGAAAAACAGTGAATAGAAAAAGAGGTTCGCTGGTCAGCAATAGAGGAAAGACAGAGGACACACATCACATAAACAGACACTATCCACTCCTAACGCATGTTAAAAATAGATTTGTTCTGTAGCTTTTTTTAAACTGGTTTTCTTTTTAACTTTTAGATGAAATTCCACATACTCGCTCAAAGAAAAAAAAAGCAAAGCCAAATAACATTCCAGGTAAAATTGATTTTCATTTTTAAAGAGCAAAAGTGAATTATATGTTGTGCATTTCTGCATAAATGAACTGTAAGAAAGTTCAGGGAGATTAAATTGTTAATTTTTTTGGATGTTATACCATAATGTAGACACCTGCCATTGGAAGGTAATTATGCTTTAAATGTCAATATGCTATAAAAGTATAAAGGTTTGCAGAAGAAAAAAAAATAATGCATATTACTATAGATACATCGTATCTGTGCAAATGTATACACTGAAAATATAGGGATTTTAGTTACAATTTTATGATGACAAAAATGAAAAGCCCTTACAGCTATGTCAAGGTAAACCTAATATGGCAGGTCCTAACTAATTACCTTGCATCACTACTCTGGGTTGGCACTTCCTGCTTGCTTGTATTTTCTTAAATGGTATCTTCGCGATCGCTCGCTCCTCGGCCCCATAATCTGACAGGTTCCAACGGACTTAGTATTCTATGAGCAAGTGCGATGCACATAGCATACAGAGTCTGCCAGGACCTTTCAGACTACGTGGCAGAGGAGCGACCGTTCGGGTAAGTACCTTACCTTCATTCCCGGCTACTGCAAGTTTTATTGAAGAACAGGAGGTAAGGCACAGCTCGAATTAGAAGGCCTCCAATTAAAGAGCTGGGTTGGCATTACTGCTATAACAAAGCTTGGCCAATCTTGGTCAGATCAGTAGCACTTTCACTATATTGAACCATTTCTCCCAGCCCTCTGCATGCATCTTTAAGTGCTGGGGACTACGTGTGGTGGCACTAAGATGGATCTTAAAACTCAACATCAGGAGGAATAGAGAGTCTGATGGCAAGTTTTTAAAATATCTTTTAAATTTTAATGTTTTTGTTAGCCTAAGCATATGATTAGGCCTGCAACTCATAAGTGTGCAGCTCATTAGAGGAAGGTAATTTTACACTTTTCCAGTCCTGTAAGGCTGAGGCCACACTATAGTGGATGACAACATGCGTGAAACGTGTGCGCACATCTGTGCGGTTTACTGCCCGTTTGCGCTGCAAGCTGCGCATTAGTCCGCAATTGCCGCATGTGATCCACAAAAAAGGATCACAGCACCTGCAATGTCAATGACATGCATTGTGCTGTAATTCTCACACATTAACGTATCACAAATGCGGTCGTTAGCATGTGAGAAATTGCACTAGTGTTGCCTAGGCCTAAGTGGTTGTATTTTTTTGTTCTGTATCTAAATTTACAGGAAGTACTGGTTATTCTGAGTATAAACTGTGTGGACCAGTAAGTCTAATCTGAGTCTGATTAGTGCTATTGATTTACTTATGAATAGACGATGTTGTGGAGAATACTGGATACAGAAATTCGGAAGACATGGAACCGCTCTCCCCGGAAAGAAGAAAAAAAAGGAAAAAAAGATTGTCAATAGGTGAGTTTATCTTTTGCTGTGCTTTGTCACTCGGTTTGTATATGCTCTGCCCTAATAGGGGCATATATAACAATAAATACAACCTTGCAATAAACAGGCTGTTAAATATGTTGATTCTTTACAAATACTTGGTAATCAATAAGCCAAGACACATCTTGTGGATTAAAGATACTGTTTGTTATTTAGTTAAAACACACACATTCCAACTATGTCACCACTCCTTTTTACAGCTTTTAGGAAGCAAATAATTATTTCGAACCTTGTAAGATATAAATAAGTATGGCTTGTGTTGGTCTATTCTATAAATTATTCCTTGTAGATCAGTTCTAGTTACAATATTTCCATACTCCATCTTGTGTGCTCACCATGTTTGAGATCTGCAGAGGTTCAATTCTGGAAACTGAGGGTCGTTCCAAATCCTTCAGCTTGTTAGCTTTTGACCCTGTTGCCATTGTCATGTTGTAAAAGCCACACCCATTGTCAGTCTTAAAGGGCATCTATAGTGAAAAAACCACATTGCCCCTTTGCAAAGTTAAATTCATGTACTCTGTGCTGCCTTAATCCTATCTCTATCAGTGACTCTGTTTAACCATGGTGTCAGATCTCTGTGCAGCACTTCCCCCTCCCCTCTGTTACCTCCTCCATGTCTCAACTCCGGCTTGCCGACAAGCTTATCATGTGCAGTAGAAGTTAAAAGTTCAACATCCTGAAAAACACACCCACGCACAGTGGCCAATAGAAAGCAAGCTGTCCTGGAGACACAGAAGATGAAGGAGAACTGTACAGTTTACGATCTCTCACTTTGTGACCCATCATCAATCAGTGAAAGCTATCAAGATGGCGGGTCAAGTGCAGCCTTATATCTACCATCAAAGCTACCTCTCTCCCCCTGCTAATGCTCTTATCTCTATGTTTATTACAGAGCAGGGAGAGGGGATCACGTCACAGGGATTTGATTGACAGTCCAAGTAGGAGTAGAGGAATGCAATCACGTATATATATCACTATAGATGCCCTTTAAGCCTCGTACACACGACAGATAATTTTCGCATGATTTGCCCGACGAACAACCTATGGTGTGAAAATGAAGCTTTAACGATCTTCTAAGACCAGCAATCCACAACTATTCTCGGCTTTTTCCGACGATCAGCCTGGCGGATTTGTTCTACAGGTTGTCGTTTGTACATAATGGAAGAGTGAATGGAAAATTGAATGAAATACACATGTGCAGCATTTCAAGATCACGTGATATTCCGAACGTCACTTAATGCGTACGTCACGTAACACCTTTACTAACGAACATTATCTATCCACTATCGTTGATGTATGTACAGGTGTCGTTGGCAGAACTAGTGTATAAAAAGACGGTTGCTGAACATTCGTCAGGCACATCGTATGAAAATGATCTGACGCGTCTACGAGGCTTTAGCATTTTGGCTGACTGTTTACATAGGCATCTAAAATCTACTGATAGTTGCATTCAGTACTTTTATATATTTCCAGTGTCTTTGCCAGCTATATGCCCTAAACATCAAAATTCACATCCAAGTTTTAAAGGGATACTAAACTGATATTATCAAGTATAGTAAAGCATATCTAGTATTCACAGGGAGGGGGGATCGCTTATTCCCACCTCCCTGCGAATAAATGAATGCTTGGGTAGCAGAGACAGAAACTTACCATCTGGCGTTCCACTTGTGGCTTCTCCCCAGTTGACAGGTGCGCTGTCCCGATCGTGCTCATATCTTAAACATTGGCACACATGCCCATAAAAGATAGATCAGTCGGGACAGGGCGCCATCTGCTGGGGAAAATCTGCAAGTGGAGCGCTGGTAGGTAAGTTTATCTCTGTTACCCAGTTGTTCTATTCATAGGGAGGTTGGAATAAACAATCTCTCCTTCCTCTGGAAAAAAGATGCAGATTTACTGTACTTCATACTATCGGTTTAGTGTCCCTTTAAATGCACCTACAGATTTTGTTGTCCCGTAAGGGTGTCAAACGAGATGCTCCAGCAGCCAGGGAAGAACAAGTGCATTGTTGCCCATCTTCAAACATTTTCCTTTTGCTTAATTAACTAAACAATTAAACATTTTTTATCCCCATTACATTGTATATTGTCATTGAAAGTGAATATAATAAATTTAGGGTCAAGTTCTAATATTCAAGTTTTGTAAGAATAGTTAACTAGTAAATCCCTGATTCTTTAAAGAATTGCAAATCCTGTTCCCCTCCTGCATTTAAAGACCTCTCCCCCCTCTTTCTCTCTCTCTCTCTCTCTCCCCCCTTTCCTCTTTCCCTTCCCTCCCCTTTCTATCCCCTCTCTCTTTCCCTTCTCTCTCTCCACTCTCCTCTCTTCTCCCTCCTTTCACTCTCCCCCCTCTGTCTCTCTCTCCCTCCTCTCTTTCTCTCTCTCTCTCTCCCTTCTCCCTCCCTTTTTCTTTCTCTCACTCTTTTTTTTCTCCCCTCTCCATCCTCCCCCTCTTTCTCTCTCTCTCCTCCTCCTCTTTTTTTCCCTATCTCTTCCCCCCCCAGACAGCTTGCACTTTACATTAGATCACAGGGCTGGCTGTGGAGCAGAGTAGTGATGGTGGCTGTGTTTGCTATGGAAATAGCATTGAGGTGTGCACATGCACGTCTCGGGAGGTCCGTGCACACTTGTCGGCAGCGGTAGATTGCTTCCTTCAGATTGCATCCAACGTCAGTGGCACGCACACATTGTGGGAGAAGTTTGATGATGCAGCCCTCAAGCAAATGCGTCCATGGCCCGTGAATATTTACAGCCTTCGGTTAGTCTATAAGATTACAAAACATATTAAACCCTAAAATGTCAAGGCACACCTTTTGCTCTTCGAAGGCAAACCAGTGATCAAACCAATGTGATCCAGTATAACGTTTGAGAAACACTGGTCTATACTATAAGGTTTATTTACTTTTAATTTGTTACTAGATGCAGAAACATCTTTTACTCGGCAAAATTTTGCAAGCTTGCCTGTATTACAGAATGGTAAAGATACAGATTACCAGCCCTCAGAGGAAGGTACAGCCCGCAAACCACGTCGCAGGACTAAGTGAGTGCTGGATTGCCTTTGGGAACATTATATGTTGCATCGTTATAGTTATGAAGTTTCCCCTACTATAGCAGTCTCATTTACATTTTATAACACTGCAGCCCCAAACCAATACCACATTTCAGTTACCATTGATTATTGGATATATTCACTGTACTTTATCGGTTTATAATCCACCCCCATGGTGGGTCACAATGGGACCCGACAGTACGATTATTTCCTTATAATCGGCGCGCTACTACGTAGTAGCGCGCCGATTATAAGTTGGCTTCCCTAACCTCACCTGTTTTCTCTCCCCTTCCGTATAGCTTTCCCTTGGCGGACACTTAGTTCATCGTCTCCTGTGCCACTGTGGATGGCGCGGCCCCTCCTCCTGCACAGTGCTGAACTATCGCGCGAGTTTCTGCCAAATCCCTTGCGCAATAGATCAGACCTGTACAGGACGTAACACGGACAAGAGGAGCCGCGCCATCCACAGTGATGCAGGATATGCTAAACTTAGTGGCAGCCAATGGAACTGAAGGTAGAGGTGAAGGGGGGAGAAAACAGGTGGGGGAATTGAGGAGGGGGGGAAGGAAAGGAATAAATGACAGTGGATAATTCCTAATCCCCCCCCCCCCCATCCCTGCACAGAGGCCAGATTGATTGAGGGGATGGATTATAATAAATAATGCACCCCCTACTATAAATTATTTGGATATTAGAGGTCACCTCGGAGTTCCTCGCCCTGTATAAAAGGCACTCGGCCTGCGGCCTCGTGCTTTTATATTGTCACGGAACTCCTCGGTGACTTCTAATATCCTTATAATTTACAGTAGGGGGTGCATTATTCACTATATAAAACAACTTTCTTGCCAAAGGAGCCTAGTGAGTTAAGAGCTTCCATTTAGATTATTTTATTAAAAATAAATGATGTTTTGGGGTGTGGCAGTGCTCTGGAGACCAACAATGATATGGAATGTGTTGTCTTTACTAGTTACCTTTTAATGGAGCAGCATGTATTAGGCAGTTCATAAGAGTCATTGACATAAATTGGTGGTGGTGCTGGGGGAAGGCTGTGGCATCATTTCAGTTAGAGGCTATACAGTTGTACCAATAGAAAACAGTGTGTGCAAAAATCGATCAAGGAAACTTTATTCCAACAATACTGGAATAATTGGTCCATGTATAGAGATTTATGTAAATATATGTTAATCTTATTAAAGTTATGGAATTTTCCACCTTTAGAGATAACAAGCACTTTCTTTAAAAAAAAGAAATAATTGGATAAGTTATAACTATTGAATGTTTATTTATCTTACATTACGGTCACTAGGAAAACCCGTCCAGTTGGGCATGAATTCCCTAGTGAACTGGGTGTTGAGGAAGAAGATATTATTACTGATGGGCAAAAAAAGATTCCTGAACAGAACCCTGCATTCTTTACCTCCTCGGTCACTAGTCAGCCCGTGGGAAAACTCTTTGTGGAAAAGAATAGTAAGTGTAATTTTATTGTATGTAAAGGCCATAATTCAATCACATATCTAATATGTGATAAACGGCTGGCTGTTTTACCCTCAGTGCTCTTTTTTTTTTTTTTTTTTTTTTTTTTTTTTGCAATTGAATGTCAACCTCAAGTCTAGGTTATTGCAAACAATGACAAGCAAAGACCAGTCCAGAGACAGCAAAATTTTTACATAGTCTTATAGATCCAAGGGCTAAAATAAAATCTTGTGATGTACGAAGAGCTGCTGTCATTCTGCACGGCCTTTTTTAATACAACATACTTGTGCTACTTTGTACATAGTGTTTTAGTCTTAAAGGAGAACCTAACCCACGTTTTTATACGCAATCTAAAAACAAGAACACTATAAACTGTAAAATACCACTTTAGTATTTTTAGTCATTGGTAAGATAAATGTGTGTATGAGCACTGTCTGTTAACTTGCCTATTTTTGTCTGTAGCAGGATTGGCTAGATACTGTGTGTGACATGCTGTACAAAGTCAGGATTGTATGTATGTGATGAACATAACTGTCAGGGACCAAACTTAGTGATACTGGGCTGTTAGGGAATAAAGCACTAACCCCATGTAAGATGGGCGTAGACATATTGATATTATCAGACGATTTGCTGGCGAACATTTTGCCCATCAAATTAAGAAATTGGGCCAATACTACCTGCCCGATTTTATCAGCGGGCTCCATTTTTCTCAGCACCCACATCAAAATAAGAAGTGCTTTTATGACAAGGTGCTCTGAATTCTGATTCAGTGTTGTTCTAGGGCTTTAGTTGCCCTTTAACTTTTGCTCAACCTTATTGCCAGCTATTTGCTGGCTTTAAGAAACTCAGGCTAAAGTGGCACAATCTCATTGATACATCGCTTGTGGCAGTTGCTTGTATGTCATTTTAAAAACCAACAAAACTGCCACAATTTCCATTTTATAGTAACACTAACTCTTGGTACATCACCACAAAGGGTTAACACGCCTTCTGTGGGTAGACACTTTATAGAATGTAGTGATGGAGATATGAGGACTTGTTTGGTTCAGGGGATTGATCCCCACTCAGTTGTGTCCAAATCCGAGGGGGGGATCGGGAGATAACTGACCGTATAGCGTATATTGCCGTGACCGTATAGCAGGAGTTCGGTCCCACGTGGAGCTCTCTTCTGAGCGGAAGGGAAGACCCCGGTGACTCACAGAACTTCCTCCTTCACCGGGGTCTTCCCTAAGAGGTGTAACATGCTGCCCCTGGTGGTCTAGTGGAGGTACTGCAGTGTGATCTCCATTCAGATCACGCAGCAGTACCTAGTATAGTACAAGCTGTCATGCTGACAGCTTTACTATACATTTTGTGAATGGAACTCAAAGTTCCATTCACAAATAGGATTTTTTCTAAGTCTTTGCTACTTGGGGACAGAGATTATAATTTGGTGATCACTTCTGATCACCAAATTATTGATCTTTGCCAATGAATGAAAAATCACTTCCTGGAAAATGATTTCCGGGAAGTGATTTTTCCGATCGGATTTCGAATTGGAAAACGGGCGTTTATGCCCGTATTCCAAATTCGTTATCATTCCCTAAGATGATTTGATGATCATCTTTGGGAATGATCCAAAAAAAAAAGGGGGAAATGCACACAAAAAAATCTTAAAGTGATACACACACCTTTTTTTTTGTTTTTTTACCCTAAAACTATAAATTAGAAAAAAACTTTGTCTTCTCCAAGCTTCCCAATGTCCCCGGTGATATCGGTAAAGTAAACGCGGATCATTTATTTGTTGGATTTCAAGGGAAACTAAGCTTATTTTTAGTAGGAAATTTTGCAGAGGTACCAAAAAAAGACCGTATTGAATTTTTAAGATCAGTAAAGTGTGCAAAAACTTGTGTACTAACTGGTTTTCACTAAAATACCACTAAAAGGGGGAGTGGGGATAGGGTTGGGGGGTGGGTTGTGGCGTTTTTTAAATTTTTTCTTGTAATTGCAATTGCGCATGGATCCCATTTGAGCTAGTTGGTGGCCCCGTCTCTGTTTGCACCCACCCATATGGCATACCGTTTGATTCAGGACATGTGGGAGATTGCCATTTAGTGGTTTTTTTTTTACTTGCCAAGTGTGTTTAGCTAGGATTTCAACCATTGAGTCCTCTCATTTTATTTTTTCACAAAATCTCCTAAAAGCACGGAGTTCTATGAATAACAGCGTCTGGAATTCTTCATGTATATACGAAAGCATGATACCATCACGTAGCTGAAGGTGTGTAGCTTCCAAAAATATATAGTTTGGGGGGGGGGTATTTCCAAGTTGATTAGGCTGTTCAAATTACAGAATTAAAGTAATTGGACTTGTGCTAAAACAAAAGGTAGGCCGCACTTCCGGTATGTGGAAAAAACTTTATTCAGACCTTCTCATCATAAAATCACATACGATACCCAGCATCCAATTGGACTTGTGCATGCGTCCCATTTGAGCTAGTTGGTGGCCACGTCTCTGTGTGCACCCACACATATGGCATACCGTTGGATGCAGGATATGTGGGAGATTGACATTTAGTGGGTTTTTTTGCTTGTCAAGTTGGTTTAGGTAGGATTTCAATCCTTGAATCATCTTATTTTATTTTTCACAAAACCTCCTAAAAACACGGAGTTCTTTGGATCACTGGGTCTGGAATTCTTCATGTATGTATGAAAGCATGTCATCGTGACGTAGCTGAAGGTGTGTAGATTCCAAAAATATATAGTTTGTGGGGGGAATTTCCATGTTTCGGGACTGTTTCCTTAGAAAAAGTGTAGGCTGTTCAAATTACAGAGCACTTTGATTTTTTCTTGTAATTGCATTTGTGCACGCATCCCATTTGAGCTAATTGGTGGCCACGTCTCTGTGTGCATCCACGCATATGGCATAACGTTTGATTCAGAACATGTGGGAGAGTGATATTTAGTGTGGGGGGGGTTATTTGTGGGAGGCATTTCCAAGTTTTGAGGCTGTTTGAAAGTACAGAGAACTTTGATTTTTTTCTTGTAATTACACTTGTGCATGTGTCCCATTTGAGCTAGTTGGTGGCCATGTCCCTGTGTACATCCACGCATATGGCATACCGTTTGATTCAGGGCATTTGGAAGATTGATAATTGACAAGTTTTTTTTACATGACATGGAAATTTGCCATGATTTTTAACTTTGAATTGTATTTTTATAAATTTTTCCTGAAAATCTGGTAAAAAAGCGAAATTTTACATGAAACTGCGCCCACACCATTGGTGGTATGCATAAAGGAATCACACCATTGTGTAGCTGAAGTTGTGTAGATTCCAAGAATATATATAGTTTTGGGGGGTATTTCTAATATAGAGGGGTGTTTAGTCTGACAAATCTGAAAAGTTGCTGTAATTGGGCCATTGTTCATTGGCTCACTTTGTGGCTAGTTGATTCCACGTTTGTGTGTGTAACCATACATAGGGCATACCGTTTGATTCAGGACATTTGGGAGATTGATATTTGGTAACTTTTTTTACATTACTTGGGATTTTGGCATGATTTCTACCTTTTGAGAGTGTTTTTTTTCAAATTTTTTAGAAAATCTGCTAAAACTGTGAACTTCTACGAAGAACTGCGCCCACACCATTGATGGTACGAATGAACAAACTACAGAATTTCGTAGATAAAGGTGTGTGGATTCGAGAAATATATGGTTTGTGGGGGTTGTTTTTGTGGGGAAAAATTGCAGACTTCAAATTCATATTTGGCTGAATATTTTTTCTGTTTCTGAGCCATTGTGCATTGTTTCACTTTGTGGCTTTTGGCTTCCACGTCCACGTGTGTAACCACACATATGGCATACCGTTTGATTCAGGACATTTGGGAGATTGATATTTAGTAACTTTTTTTTAGATTCCATCAGGTTTTGGCATGATTTCTACCTTTTTGAAGTTGTTTTTTGTTGATTTTTTAACACAAATGCGAACTTCTACGAAGAACTGCGCCCACACCATTGATGGTATGAATGAACAAACTACAGTTTTACATAGCTGAAGGTGTGTAGATTTCAGGAATATATAGTTTGTGGGGGTTATTTCTAAGTTACGGGGGTGTTTTGTGGAAAAAACTGCAGACTGTCCAAATTCGGAGTTGGTTAAATATTTTTGCCGTTTCTGAGCCATCGTGCATTGTCTCACTTTGTGGCTTTTCACTTCCATGTCCGCATGTGTAACCACATATATGGCATACCGTTTGATTCAGGACATTTGGGAGATTGATATTTGGTAACTTTTTTTTACATTCCATGGGGTTTTGGCATGATTTCTACCTTTTTGAATGTTGTTTGATGCTCATTTCTTTGGAAAATCTGGTAAAAGTGCAAACTTCTACGTAGAACTGCGCCCACACCATTGATGGTATGAATGAACGAACTACAGCGTTACATAGCTGAAGGTGTGTAGATTTCAGGAATATATAGTTTGTCGGGGGTATTTCTGAGTTGGGGGGGGCGTTTTGTGAAAAAACTGCAGACTGTTCAAATACAAAACTGGCTAATTTTTTTTTGCTGCTACTGACATTTGGCACTGGTCACGCTCTGGGTTAGTTGGTAGCCATGTCTCTGATTACACCCATGAATGTGGCATACCGTTTTATTCGGGAGGGGTTAGGCTTTCATATTTGAGATGCGTTTGAACTTTCCTCCACAGTTTTTAGCTGAAATCCGCATTTGATTTAGTCTCTGATTTTACAGTTGAGGAAAAAAAGGAAAATGTGAGAAAATAACTTACAATTGGACGAAGAGCTGCGTCCGAGTATCTGCATTTTGATCGAAATTAACCTCACTCATAAAATCTTGTGGGTGTGTAGTTTCTAAAAATATCTCACTTGTGGGGATATTTTAGTTAATTTGGTAGATATTCTATGTTAACAGTGAGAAGTGGTTATACATTTTAATTTGGTGTAATATTCTAGAAGGTGCAGTTTTAGTTTGGGGGGGTTTCCTGTACAGGAAAAGTCGGTTACCTACATATATCTGGTATCGTTGTACTCGGGAGTATCAGAGCTTTTAGTAAAAATGGGAAAAATCCATGAAAATTTGCAAATTTTTTATTTTTTTTACATATTTTACCCATAATTCCAGTAACATTTCCAGAAAAGTTACAAAACTCTGTTACCATGTTAAAGTACACTTTGTGCTGAAAAAAACAATGTATAATATTCCTGATTTACTGCAAGGTTTCCTACTGTAAAATTAGTCTAAAGCGATTAAGGGCAAAATCCTGAAAATTCTTCTGGCATTTAACGCAAAAAAAAATGAAATTCTTCTGGCACTCAAAGGGTTAAACTCCTTTAAACTTGTTTGGAGAGCACAGTTCCCCTTTAACACCTGGCTGTGATCTGCTAATTGAGACTTTCCAGGGTACATAATTGCTTGTACAAGTCATTCTGAATTGAGAAAGCCAGTCGGAAGACTAGCTAACGTCTTCAAGAACTAAACTTTAAGTACTGTTGATCTAATTGAATACAACAAATATTCCATGACCTGGATGAATGAGAACCTTCACAAGAAATATAACTTGGAAATATATGTATACATATTAAATGGATTAGCTTTTAAAATATAGAATTTTAAAGGATATGTACACTGTGAAAACACAACTTAAGCTTAGTGAATAGCTTCCTCCTCTTCTGAAGTGCTGTTTTGTTCTGCCCCCAAGAGATTGTGAATATCTGCAGCAGCTTCCTGTGTCAGGAAAGTTTGAATCTCGCGTGACATCGCTGCAGAGTGCGCATTGACAACATGTTGTGCGCAGTGACTTCAATGTATGCACCACGGCGAAGTTGCGGTGGTGTGTCATGCCAGATGGCTCTCATGGCAACGTTGCTGCGGTGCATAGATGTCACTTCGAATGTGCAATTCAAACTTTCCTGACACAGGAAGCTGCTGCAGATATGAGTAAGAGCTGATGTAGCCAGAAGTGCATTGCTACTTTGTACATTTTCAGGGTTATTCAATAAAAGTTCTTTTTCGTTAAAAATGGTGCTAAATTTGCCCCAACCAATCAGATGTTAGGTTTCAAATGTTAAATAAGATCTGATTGGTTGGGGCAAAATTAGCACCATTTTCAACTAAAATAACTTTTATCGAATCCCCCTGATTTTCTTACCTGAAGTTCCTAATAAAGTAAGTAAGGATGATTTTAACTGGAACTGGCTGTTACTAATTACTTTAAAGCATATGGTGCGGAGGCATCCTGGATTTTTATTATAAGAAGGTTAGAAAAATGGAACTAGATGGACGTTTTTTTTTTTTACCTTAGCTACTGTACTATAATAAACAAAATGTGACCTCTACAGTTCGATAAAATGTAATATCCCTTACAGCAGTCAACAAATTGTGTTGCCAGAATAAGTTAACACATCAGGGGTGTAACTAAAAAGAATAGGGTCTCCCTTATAGTGTCTTTTTACAGTGTTAGCTGCAGTGGGTATAAAGTGTAGATTTGTTTAACAGTTTAAAAAAGTAACTTTAAATACTAAATACAAACTCTTATCAGGTAGGTTTCAAGCTGCTGATCGCTCAGAAATCATCAAAACAACAGAACAAAGAGATGTTTTTCTTGATGTCAAACCAACATGGACTAGCATGGATGTATCACTTACTGCACACCGTGTGTTCAGGTATAGTAACATATTTAAAAGGGTTACTGGGGTCTCTATAGGGTCCTATATTTAAAAGAGCTTATCTTCCAAACAAGCCTAGGTCTCTAGCTTCTCTGAATCTTAGGTTATAGGTTTGTAAAGTTACACTTTTTGGTCTGTCCTGACTGTCTGAGTCTGTGACAGTCACATGATGGGCTGTGTAAGAAGCCCCACCCCCAGCAAGAATTGCTGGGTTTTTCCCCTGAAGCTAGTTACAAACATTCTCTGTAATTTCCTCTTCCTATGGGCACCCTAGGAAGAGAGAAAAATATTTTCAGGCTTGTGGATATTTAGAAGTTGGGGGTGGGGCTTATTATGCAGCTGTCCCAGCAGTAGGCATGCTCAAGACAGAGACTTGGGGCAGGGCAGTGGTGCTGGTGATGTCACGGATCACAGTGCTAGCAAAAAAACCATCCTTTATATTGCTGCAACTTTGGATAGACTGCCGCTAGAAGCATGATGCTGGAATTATTTTAAAGGTAGGAGTGTGCCACTTGTGTGGAGACCACAGATCCTCTTTAAATATTTTGATCCACTGTAGCTCATAAATATGTATTTAAAACAATTTATCTGCATTTCAGGATGATTGGTCTGTTCTTTTGTGGTTTTCTTGCTGGATATGCTGTCTGGAATATTGTTGTAATTTATGTACTTGCTGGATCTCAGCTGACAATGCTACCTAATCTTCTGCAAACTTACAAAACTTTGGCCTACCCTTCACAGTGTTTCATGTATTTCCTGCTCGTTCTCAGCACAGTAACGGCTTTTGATAGGTAAGTCATTATACTTTACAACAAGAATTCTGTACCCATTTATTTATCAGATGTACTTAAGCTGGGTACACATGTTCCAATTCTTCCTCCTGACTGACCCTTTGAGGCTTCCGACAGTCTGCCAGGAGAAAGGACTGTCAGTTGCGGCAAAAGCAGCCTCATCTGACAGTTAGCTACAACCTAGCATGCAGTCCAAAGAGCTGTGGTTTTCTGACACGTGCGTTCATCCAATTTGGACAAACAGTCATTGGTCGATCAAGGCCGCAAGAAGAAATCATACAATCATTCGGTCCGATCGACCGAAACACTGAAAGGTTGGTCGGGCCGAATTATTGTATAGTGTGTAGCCAGCCTTTCATGCCAATGTGATAAGGACATTTTTAGAAGCCCTCCCCATACTCACATGACATCCCCCAGCCTTTCAAGTAGCAGTTTAAAGTGAGAATGCTAAAGAAGATTTTCCCCTTTTCTTTGCCTACTGAGACAGTCAGCTGCAAAGCTGAAAAAATGGTCAGTGAGATATGCCTTATTTATATTGATCAGGGACTCATATCGGTGTAAACCTGTTGTTGGAGATCAACAGGACTTCATCTATTGACAGAAACATAAGAATTATAATGGAGCATAGCACATCTATCTCAGGTTTATGTCAATATTGGATATGCATTTGAACACTACCTTTTTCTACTATGTGTATTGACCTGTAAAAATCTGCTGCTTGCAGTGTTCTGCAAACAATTTGCTTCTTTAAATGTAACCTAAGCTAAAATTAACATATTTAGTGCTGTATACTACCAATTACAGGGATCTGTACACAACTTCTACACATAGTGACAGGGGAGGGTCATTGTGTTATGGCTGATGTGTCTATATATAGCATGCTTAGATTCAATAAAAAAGGAAATTATTAGTAATATTCAGTCCAGTTCTTTAAAGATAGAAAAAAACTGTACTTATACACAGGTATATACAATATTGGCATACATATAATTCATATACTGTAATGAAAAGTCTTTTTTTTATGCTGCACAACAATCAATTTAAAACAAAAACCTTTGTTTTTAGGATTGATTTGGAGAGAATAGTGGACGCTTTCCATGGACTACTTAAACTTGACCCTACTGCCATAGCTTCATTCTGTAAGTAAAAACAGGGAATTGGGTCATTGTGGGTTTTTGTAAGTCTTTAATGGGGTTGACTTATTCTTATTGTATCCAATCAAGTACAAGGAGTCTGCATTGTATGGAACTTTGAATCTTATACAAAATTCAAAGTTCAGATCATTCCCTATGTAGTGCAGACCAGGGATGTTGTATTTTTAAATAAATTCTTTAAGAGCAATTATTGATGTCTTTCTTACAGTTTAACAAAGTCAACTGCTGCTGGTTATTTTAACACTGTTGATGTCAATGAGATTGGTGGCAAATGAAGATTTGTCAATCAATAAAGTGTAACCAGCATTAGAAGAGCTTGGGGAGAAGAGTAGGAGCAGCGCCTTCAACAATGTTAGATAAGGATTAGTATTTATAAAATAGCAATATTTAAAAGGAACCTGTTGTCTCCAAACAAATTAGGATTTAAAGTGAGCCCAAATCTCTAATTGCAGCCTGCCATTAGATGGTGTTAAAATGATTAAAGGGCATATCCACCCCCAAAATGATAAATCATATTTAGGTAGATGACCCCCCCCCACACACACACAAAACCGTTGTAGTTACAGGCCAGAAAAGTGCTTGTGTTTGATGGAAATCACGCCAATAGTTTCTGTGTGACAGCAGTTCCCCCTGAGTGCCATGTGCCCTCAGAGCTTTGGAGCACACTCCAAAGGATAAATTCATGGATAACCATGATGTCAGGGTCAATGACTGAAGGATTGATATAGCATTTAGTTATTTGTTTTACTCAACCAAACATTTACTTGTGTGAAGTCCGTAGAATTCTTTACTTCCTCATTCCCATTTTACCTTCTTCTTGTGGAAGTCTTGCTCCGTGTGCTCCAACAATGGGAGAGTTAAGAAAAAATGCCACTTAAATGAAATGTGAAAGTAACTGCAGAGCTACTGTAGTGGAAACGTTTATTACTTCATACACACCGGTAAATCTGGTCAGAAATCACTTGTGTAAAACTAGTGTTATATGTGAAATGCTAAATGATCTCAATCTATAAATAAATACTTATTAATACTACCTAAGTAGCACTTACTCTGAGGTGTGTGTGTTGCTGCATGCCTTCAATCCAGCACATGTTTTGCTCAGGAGCAGTATCCTCCCCTACCTCTTTTAACCACTCCCACTTCCATCTGACCTGACATTTTTCCTAGAAACCAACTGTCAAAACAGCACACAGCATACAACATTCCAACCGTTAAAACTGTCACCATTCCAGATACAACAACATTGCTCACAGAAGAATAGTTTGATAGCAAGGTACTTGATTGACAGCTAATATTTAAGATGTTTTAGATTGGATATCTAAAGAATTAGAAGGAAGAGTACCAAAAAATGATACAGTGGTGGTTGGTAAGAATTATAGTTTACAGTAATGGTCAATTTAAAATAACTTTTTTTTCAGTATAGATGCCCTTTAATCTCACCATACATTACAACCCTACCTCCTGATGGTCCTGTGACATTCGTACAATCACGTGGCCTGAACATTTTGCGGTCAACATTCGATTGCAAAATGAACGGGACGGACAAAGAAGGTTGGGAGGTAATACTGACAGGAGGTAAGACTACCGTATGTTTAGAAATTAGATTCAGCAATTAGTCATTGAATCTATCTAAGTTTATAACCAGCATTACAAACAAAGTTTGACGAAAAGTCGATCTAAAAATATTAACATAGAAGGGAATGTAGGAAAATAAGTTAGTTCTCTGTCCTGTGACAACTAAACCATTGCTTTTTAACATACATGTTATTAACAATATGCAACTAGCATATTGACAGTATATATTACAGAATGCTGGAAAATATTGAGGTCAGAGAAAGGGTTGCTATACTCACTCAAACAACTTTACATTAGCTGAAACTACGATAGAGAGAAGTAAAATGGTAGTTCCCACATATTTATCTGTGCCTTCTTTGTCAGTAAATTAATGTTTATTGAATGCTTCTAATTGCTCCCTCCCTCCATTATTTGCTGCCTTTCTTACAGTGTCTGTGACACTAATACGTTCTGCACAGCCTCACAGCCACCAATACTTTAGATATAATTAACATCTCTTCCTGAAACTACTTTCCCCTGCCCCTTGTAAGTAACTGGCCAATTGCATGGCAGTATCTGACTATTTGAAGAGGTAAGCATGCACTGAAATATTTGCTGTGCATAACCTGTTAGTTCTGCAGCTGCTGAGTGCCCATAAAAGACACATTGCTGGTGAGTGGGCATGCAGATAAATAAATAAGGGGGGGGAGAGAGATAAATGAATAGAAATTTGTACCATGTATGTTTTTTTACCAAAGGTAGCATGGCACGTGGAACTAGATTGTAAGCTCTATGGTGCAGAGGCATTTTCCCTCATGTTGCATGGTTAAGTACTTACCTATGTATGTATTTTTATTTTAGTCCCCATTGTACGTCTTTTTGAATTGTAACTTTGTTCATTGATGCGTCCCAAGGGGCACTTTATCAATAGCACAGGCAGAGGGTTTACCCACCCCACCCACACACACACGGTTTTCTGATGCCTGCCAGCAGATTCTATTGTTGCAGATAAACTGCTGGCAGACAGCCAAAGTTAATTTGCTTTCTTTGAGGGGGGTCTTAGTAAAAGGTCATGGGCCACATACTCTAAATTCTGGTTTGAATGACAGGTCTTTCCTTATAAATGCTGTGATTTCAAATAATGATTTCTCAGGATCTACAGCTCAGATTTCAACAACAAAAAAATGTTTGAGTTGTGGGATCTTGGTCTGTGTAAATGTTCAATTGTGGTACAATTATGGTACATTTCCTGCACCACTGAAAAAATTCTAATGTAACTTCTTTTTTTCAGTATATTTTGTAGCACTTATTCTAGCCCTAAGTCAACAAATGACAAGTGACAAAATGAACTTCTATACACCTACAGAAAACGGCAGCTTGTGGTAAGATATAAATTGCTAATCAGAACTCAATTTCCCATCATCCCCTCTGAGAAAGGGGATGACACAGAAAAAACAGGCCCTGTACACAGTGGCACAACTACATCCGACAAGGTCCAAAGACAATTTCAATGCACCTTTATTTGTTCTGAAAATCCTCCATATATATATCAACAACAATCATCACAAAGTCCGCTAGGAACAACCCCCTCACAAGTATGACATATATAGCTATGCATGACAAACATGCACGTAACCACATAATTACTGAAAATGGGCGGAAGGGCACAAAGGCTGATGGTAAATGTAGGCTCATTACTCTGTGACGACAAGCAAATGTTAATATCCAAAATTTCCGATTTATATCGATCAAATATTTGTTATCGTAGGTCGAGAAATCATGGCTCAACAAGTGGATATAAAGTACCTAGGGTGGTTAGGTCGGGGGGGTGTGTCTCGGGGGTTACACCTTTAATCTGTAGTAACGCAACACCAACATTGACTTTCCAACTCCAGGAGCATGCCACCATTAGCACTTGGTATCTGCAGCTTCGCCTGTCCCAAATCTAACTTTCCATAGACTGGTATCAGGTCTTATTGAGCTTCCTCGCTGTCTCCCAATGGCAGCGCCATCACACCTGTTAGCTGTGAAATTTTCACCCGTCCCTCCACCGATACCTACCCCCTACATAGACAATACTAGTCATATCAGAGACATTTCAACACAGTACATGATATACAGCCATCTCATACTCACTACCTCATACAAATGCAAATAAAGTTGCCATCTCTTCCGATCTCCTGCAGTGAGCTCTTCCACTAGCGGCCCTTCCATCCAGCAAAACACTGACTGTTTCGGACCAACATCCTTTCTCAAGCAATGGTGCTTGAGAAAGGACGTTGGTCCGAAACATGTAGCACACATGTTTTGTTCAAATAAATATATCTTGTTTCACAGCTTGGAGTCTGTGCCATCTGTAAGCTACACGTATACCTCCATTGATCTGTATTACTGAACCTGGACCAGAGATACCAGAAAGTGTAGCCTACAGCTTCTACGTGGTTCCTAGGTGCAGAGGGTCCACATTCACTCAGTATTGCGCTACTGGGGAGCATAGGCATGTAATAGTCTATGGGAGCGCCCCCAATACATGTGCTGCTCTTCTATGTGCTATCGGAGCATATGCAATCACATTTTTGGTCTATATAGCATACTCTATGATATGGTCTAGTGGAATCGTGCACAACCGAGCAGCATTGCTCAAGTGAGGCCAAGCCTTTGCTACACTGCTATCCATTTGCAGTCCCAAGCAGCATTGTAATTATAGATCTGCCTGCTAGATTCCGGGTGCCACAAAAAACGACCAGACTGGCTGGTTTCGGCCTGTGGGCCTTGTGTTTAACACACTTGTTGTCTTAAGGATTGCATTACCTACCGTGTATACTCGAGTATAAACAGCGATGTTTTACCTTTAAAATCATCCTGAAAGTCTCACATCGGTTTATAGTGGGCTGATCTGGATGCTGCTGGACAAAAACACATAACCCTGGGAAAACAAAAGCTGTACCTTGTAACACAGAGAATCCTCTTGATTTCAGTGGGATAGGCAATTGTTCTCCTGCTCACTCAGATCAGCCCAGACTGTAAGGGAATAGGAAAAAAACGATCTAAGTGTTCAGCTGCACAGAAAAGTATGCAGGGCACATCTGTGTATGGGGCTGTGTATTGGACTTTCTATAGGACTGTGTATGGGACTTTCTATAGGATTGTGTGTAGGACTTTCTATGGGGCTGTGTATTGGACTTTCCATAGGACTGTGTATGGGACTTTCTATGGGGCTGTGTATTGGACTTTCTATGGGACTGTGTATGGGACTTTCTATGGGGCTATGTATGGGACTTTCTGTGGGGCTGTGTATGGGACTTTCTGTGGGGCTGTGTATGGGTCTTTCTGTGGGGCTGAGTGTGGGACTGTCTATGGGGCTGTGTACTGGACTTTCTAGGGGGCAGTGTATGGGACTTTCTATGGGACTGTCTGTGGAACTATCTATGGTGCTGCCTATATGAGAAAGCCAACCCTCGGTTTATACTCGAGTCAAGCAGTTTTCATAGTTGATCCATTAAAAGTAAGTACCTCGTTTTATATCCAGGACAGTTTATACTCCAGTATATACGGTAGCCGTTTAAATTGCATTTTTTGAATGTATACATCTATTTTTCACGTTCTATATATATATATATATATAATATTTTTTATACCATTTTCATAGGCAAGCAAGTACAGAAGTACAGATTCTTCAGCCATGGGTTGTTCTAAATCTTGTTATTGCTCTCTTTGTGGGCCTAGCTTGGCTATTTCTTTCCTGCCACCCAGATCTAGATCACAGTGAAGGTACTGTATGCCAGGCTTTCTATATTTATAAATCTCCACACAGTTCGTATATCAAGCAATGTACTGTATAACCAGAATATCATGTTACTATTATCTAAATGAGTTTCATCAATAGACTCTCCTCTAGTTTTTCATTGCACAACAAATGGGGATGTATTTTAGTGTTTCTTTTCAATACCTGCCATGACATTGCTGATGAAATTCTTTCAGTGGAAAAGCAGACAACGTATTTCATTACCATAAAAGTCAATGGGCCAGTAGCTCCCGGTAAAACTGCACAGGGTGTCTTTTTCTTACCAATAGGGGAACTTCAGTGCAACTGCATTTAATTAGTCCAGCAAGTAAAAGTCTCATTGATAGGAAAAATGTCAGGGATACATTGGATTTAATTCAGGCATAACATTAATTTTTATTATTTAATTTGTTTAAAAAAAAAACAAAAAAACAATGCTTATTTATTCATTTAGATACTCATTTAATGTTTCATATACACAGAGTCAATGTTTATTCCTGAAGAGGAGGATTACCCAGACATGGAGAAAGGACCTAAAATCCAAGCATAGCGAAATTCTTTACACTCTCAGAATGCCTTTTTTCTATTATATTTTTATATGTTTTTATTATTATTTTTCTTTTTTTTATGAAATATATATTTTTAAACATTTTGGAAAAACATCTTTCTACATGTTTGTTTAATCTAAATAAACAAATTGTACTATATTTGTCGTTTTTTTTATTATTAGCAAAATCTTGGGTTAAGTTCATTATACTGCTTTTTAAATACTTGTGGGCGAATTTACGGAGCGATACAGCTGTAGAACGTGGGGTGACTAACCTCTTGCTTGTGGCAGGCTGCATGGGTGTCACAAAAGATAATACTGGCTCTGCAGCTTTTTAACATGGTTAATTAAAGGAAGTGTTCTCTCAGAAATGACATATTTTACAAACTTCTGTATAATAAACTCCCCTGTGCCCCAGCCCCAAGGATACCTTTCTTATGAAAAATATCTGCTTGTAGCCTCTGCAATCAGCTTGTAAAGTTCTGCTCGTTTTTGGGGGTGTGGCCTCCACTCCTCACTGCTTTTTTTCCATCTGCAGTATTAGCATGTTATAACCCCGCCTGCTGGCACACAGAGAGGGGGATATCAGCACAGCTCATGTACTGAACTTAGGGATCACTGACAGACAACTTACACCTCACTTGGTATTGAATAGTGAAATAAAATATATGTATTTATTACTGTTTATATTGATTTCTATGTTTGTATATACAGTGTGTTACTGTGAGTATGTCTGTGTTTGTATAACTGTGTAAATCTGTCAGTGTGTTTGTGTGTCTCTCAGTGTGTTTGTGTAGCTGTGCGAGTCTGTCAGTGTGTTTGTGTAACTGTTTTCAGTGTGGCATACTAGTGTAGGCAGGATAATGACAGCCATCCATTATACACATCCCTTTCCCATTCCCCATAGTGCCTGTGTATTGCTTTCAGTGTGGCATAGTAGTGTAGGCAGGATAATGACAGCCATCCTTACCGGTCTACGACTCTCTTTTACCATATTAAACTATATTACCAGTTTATGACTCTGTTATAGTACATTAAACCATATTATCAGTCTGACTCCATTATAACATATTAAACCATATTACCAGTCTGATTCAGTTATACCATATTAAACCATATTATTAGTCTTATGACTGTTATACCACATCTAACCATGTTATTAGTCTATG
>JAACNH010001557.1:0-68323 GCA_019447015.1 Hymenochirus boettgeri | reverse complement strand
ACACTATGCACTGGTAATATATATAATGTTACACTGTACACTGTAAAAATATACAATGCTACACTATGCACTGGTAATATATACAGTGTTACACTATACACTGGTAATATATACAATGTTACACTATACACTGTAAATATATACAATGCTACACTATGCACTGGTAATATATAGTGTTACACTATACACTGGTTATATAAACAGTGTTAGACTATACACTAACTATATTAAAGTGTTAACACTAACGACTGTACGATTAAGGTTAATATACAGATGATATAGTACATGCTCACTATCCTGGTAAAATATACACATGCTACAATATGAACTGCCTGAATATGTATACAATGTACCTAACTGATGTACACTGTACATATATACAATGGTACACTATGCACTGATTATACAGTAAATCCTGTAAATTATACAATGTACACATGCAAACTTGGGAATAGATATTAAATTACAACTGACCACTACGAACATGAAATATAACATGTACCACTATGCACTGGTAATATATCAGTGTTAACACTATACCACTGGTAATACGTATCATTCACTTTAAAGATATTACACTGATACATATACATGATACACTGGTAACTGTATATACAATGTACACTAGGTACACGCGTATATAACAGTGTTACACTATACACTGGTATTACAGGTGAACACTATACATGGTAATATACTACAGTGTACGACTATAAAACACTGTTATATAAACAGTGTTTACGAAATAACGCTAACTAGTATACCAGTTGTACACTATAAACACTGTGTAAGTATATTACAGTGTTAGACCTATCCACTGGTAATTATCAGTGTTACCACTATCAATGGTAATTATATACAGTGTTACACTTATCAACACTGCTAATATATACAGTGTGAACTATACACTGTAACTATATACAGTGTTGCACTATACACTGTAACTATAGACAGTGTTACGACTATACACTGGTAATATAACAATGTGAAACTATACACTGGGTAAATGCACAGTGTGTTAACTATACCTGCGATAACATCATAAAGTGTACACTACTACACTGTAAATATATACACTGCTACACTATGCCGGTGGAATATATACAGTGTAACTACTATACATGGTTAGATAAGACAGTGTTACAAACATTACACTGGGTATATAAACAGCAGTTTTAGACATACATAACTATATACAGTGTTGTTACACTATCACACTGGGTAATTATAGAACAGTGTTACACTAAAAGCTGGAATATATACAATGTTACGGACCTATACATTGTCAAATATATACAATGCTAGACACTAGGCACGTAATATATACGTGTTACACTATAACTGGTAAGTATATACAGTGTTAAAACTAATTACGGTTATATAAACAGTGTTAGAATACGCTAACTATATGCAGTAGTGTACACGAATACACTGGTAATATATACATGTTACCAACTATACACTGGTTAATAGTATATAGTGGTTACACCTATCACTGGTAATTATCAGTTTGTACCACTATTACACTGGTAATAATATAAGTGTTTACATAATACACTGCTAATACGTAACAGTGTTACACATACACTGTAACTATATAAATTGTACAAAAACTATACACTGGAATATAACAAGGTTAAACTATACCTGGTAATATATACAGTGTTATTTTAAAACGTATATACGGTTGAAAAACAGTGTTAACTATACGCTAACTAATGCAGTGTTCACATCGATACATGGTAACTATAACACTGTTCACTATACACTGGAATAATACCACGTGTTTACATATCCACTGGTATATATACCAGTGTAACACTATACACTGTTAATATATAGAGTGTACACTATACACGGTAATATATACAGTGTCACTACACTGTAACTATATACCAGTGTACATATACACTGGTAATATATACAGGTAAACTTACACTGTAATATATACAAGTGTTACACTATACACTGTAGCTATATAAAGTGTTACACAGCTACAATGGTAATAAACAGGTTAGACTTATACACTAACTATATACAGTGTGTACACTATACCACTGGTAATATACAGTGTTAGACTATACAGCTGGTAATAGATATCATGTAACAGCTATACACTGGTAATATAGAGTGTTACACTATACACCTGTAAGTATATACAGTGTTACACTATACAACTGTAACATATACAGTGGTTACACCCTATACACTGAGTAATATATACAGGTTAACATATACACTTGAGTATATATACAGGTTACACATACACTGTAGCTATATAAAGTGTACACTATACATGTAATATAAACATGCTTACAACGCATGCAAACGTGGTCATAATACAGTGTTTTACAACTTACCTGGGTTAATACAAGTTATAGATCATTAACTATAACAGTTGTACTATACACTGGTATATAGACGCAGTGTCAGCTATACACTGGTAATAATATCAATGTTACACTATGCCTGTTAAATATATACAATGGCTACACTGTGCACTGGTAATAATACAGTGTTACCACTATAACACTGGTAATATATACATGTTACACTACAACACTGTAAATATACAATGCTACACATGCACTGGTAAATATACAGTGTTACATTATACACTGGTAATATATACAGTCAGGTGTTTAAACTATAACACTGGTTATATAAAAGTGTTAGCTATACGCTAACTATATCAGTGTTTACGACTATACATGGTAATATATACAGTGTTAGACATACACTGGTAATATATACAATGTTACACTATACACTGGTAATTAATACACGTAATATTACTCAGTGTTTTACCTATACACTGCATAACTATACAGTGTATGCAACTATAACGGTAACACTATAACAGTGTGAGCTATAACTGAACATTGGTCATAATGTATATATACAATGTTAAACTATACACGGGTAATAATATCAGTGTTTACACTATACACTGTAAACTATCTAAAGTGGTACCTACACCTGTAACATTATCACATGTACACTGATGCACTGGTACATAGTATACAGTGTTACACTATAACACTGGTTATATAAACAGTGTTACAACTATACACTGGGTTATATAGCGTGTTAGACTATACATTAACTATATACAGTGTTTACCAACATTTTATACCACCGGTACATAATAGACCGGTTTACACTATACACTGGTAATATATACAATGTTACACATACATTGTAAATATTACAATGCCTACCTAGGCACTGGTCTAATTATACAGTGTTAACTATAAACTGGTATATTACAGTGTATAAACTATAATATGGTTATATAAACAGTGTTAGATATAACGCTAACCTATATCAGTTTACACTCTATACACTGTTATATAAACTTCATCCAACTGTATACCATATACAGTGGTTATATCTATAAATTACACTGGTAAGTATATACAGGTGTAACCACTATAATGGAATAATATATAGAGTGTTACTAGACAACTGAGGTAATATATCCAGGTCATACTTCAACTATAACACTGTACCTATTACAGTGTTACACTATACACTGGTAATATATACGAAGGTTAAAACTTATACACTGGGTAATATATTAAGGTTAAACTATATACTGGGTATATAAACAGCTGTTAGCAAACTATACGCTAACTTATGCAGTGTTTAGCACTATACATGGTAATATATACACTGTTCACACTTATAGCACTGGTAATATATACAGTGTTACACTAACACTGGTAATATTACAGTGTAACACATTACAACTGTAATAGATAATTGACACTATACAACTTGGTAATATAACAGTGTACAACTAGATACACTTAAACTATATACAGTGTACCACTATACACTGTAATATTACAAGAGTTAAAATATCACTGGTAATATATTACTGTGTTACACTATACACTGTAGTATTATATAAAGTGTTACACTTACACTGGTTTATATAAACAGTGTGAGACTAATACACTAACTTATACAGGTTACACATACACTGGTAATATATAAGTGATTAGACTATACACTGGAAATATACAGTGTAACACTTACACTGGAATAATTAAGAGTGTACACTATACAACTGGTATATATACAGGTTTCAACTATACAACTAATACTGTAACTTATACAGTGGTTACAACTATAACACTGTAATATATACTGCTTTGAGTTACCAACTACACCACTGGGTACATATACAAAGGGTAAAAACTATACATGGTAATTATAAGTGTTCCAAGATACACTGTAGCATATAAAGTGTACACCAACTATACACTGTAAATATAAACATGCTACCCACTATGCACTGTATATATACAGTGTTACACTATTACACTGGTTATATAAACCAGTGTTTAGACGTATACCTTACTATATACAGTGTACATATTACACTGGTAATATAGACAGTGTACACTATACACGTGGTGAAAATAATACAATCGTACATATGCACTGTAAAATATATACAATGCTACCCCCTGTGCACGGTAATATATACAGATGTCCACTATGCCACTGGTAATATAAATGTACACTACACAATGAATATATCATGCTCCAACTATCACTGGTAATATATACAGTGGTAATTATACACTGGTGAATATATACAGTCAGTGGCTTAACATACACTGGTTATATAAACAGTGTTAGACTATACGCTATATATACAAGCTGTTACAACTATACACTGGGTACATATATACAACGTTACACTATAACACTGGTACTATATACAGTGTACACATATAGGTCTACGGCACTTAACTGGTAGATAATACAGGAGCTACAACTATACACTGTGTAATATATACAGTGTTACACTATACTTGACACAGTGATAACTATAACGTAATAGATAAGTTTACACTTACATGGTAAATTGAAACAGGTAGACTATTCCACTGTAACAATGATAACAGTGTCACACTATACACCTTGTAACTAAAAAGTTCGCACTATGTCATACGTAACTATATACAAATGTTAAACTGTACACTGTAACATAATACAATGCACAGGGACATACACATGGTTATAAACAGTGTTACATTATATTCACTGGTGAATATACACTGTGTTAGACTACATAACCTGTAACTAGATAAGCATCTCACTATCACACTTGTAACTTATACAGTGTTACACTACCGTTATACACTGAAACCACACGTGAATTATAACAATGTTACCGATACACTTGTAATATATACAGTGTTGACATATAACGACTTAGGTTACCTATCTGTAATTTAAACAGTGGAGGAACTATTCACTGTAACTATTACGGGTGTCACTATAACCATGTAACTACAGTTCACACTATATCTTAACAATAGTACAATGTTAAACAACAATGTAACACTACTACAAGTACACAATACAGCTGGTAATATCTACAGTGTTACGACAGGCTACCTGGTATAGATAGCTACATGATGTGTTAGACTATTACATCTAAACTGTAAAGTGGTGCTAGGGGGGGTTACCCTATACTCTTGGGAAATAATACAGTGTTAGACTAGTTTACACTGTAATATTACAGGTTACATCTATACACTGGTATATCTACAGTGTCAGACTATACACTGGTATTAGATACAGGGTCAGACTTATACCTGGTAAATATACAGTGTTTGGACTAACACTGGTTCATATTACAGTGTTGGACTAAACACTGGTAATATGTACAGTGTTACAGATTACACTGGTAACATACACAGTGTTCAGACATTACACTTTAACATATATAGTTTTATATCTACACTGGGTAAATATATACATTACATTATACAATGGTAATATAATACAGGTGTAGACTATACACTGTAAAACTTTAAATGTTACACTATAGGACTGTAACTATATATAGTGTTCACATTACACTGGTTATATTTACATATGTTTAGACTATACACGGTACTTACTGTACACTTCATCGTGTTATACTGATTATTAATGGTATCTTACATGTAACTCTGTAGATCACACACTATACACTGGTAATATACACAGTGTTACAATATACACCTTAACTAGATATAGTTTTATACTATACACTGGTAATATATACAGTGGTTCATTATACACTGGTAATATATCAGTGTTACACTATACACTGGTAATATATACAGTGTTAGACTATACACTGTAACTATATATATAGTTTTTACTATACATGGTAATATATACAGTGTTTACATATAACACTGTGGTATATATACAGTGTTTCGACATATACACTGTAAGTATAATAGTGTTACATTATACACTGGTAATATTACAGTAGACTAGTTAACATCTGGTAATATATAAACAGTGTTAGACTATACACTGATAATATCAGTGTTAGGACTTATACACTGTAACTATATATGTTTTATACGATACACTGGTATAATATATACAGCGTTACATTATACACTTTGTAAATTATACAGTGTCGACTTATACACTGTAAGTATATATAGTGTTACATTATACACTGGTAATATAACAGTGTTAGACTATACACTGGTAATACTAAACAGTGTTAGACTATACACTGTAATATATACAGTGTTTAGACTATCACTGTAACTAATCTAATATGTTGATTAATCAATTCGATCAACTGACTGAAATGTAGCTTTCTTGAAGACGTTTCGACTAGTCATACGCTGGCTTTCTCAATTCAAATGACTTGTACAGAATCTGTGGCAATTATTAGGCACTGGAAACATCCCAGAGCATATCACAGCCTAGGTGTAAGGGTTGGTTGATTAGTTGATTGAAAGCTGTTAAGAGGTGTTATAGGAACGCCCGATTGAAGGTGGGTTTAAAACGAAGCATTGTACATGGCAGGACAGTTTGGTGTCGAACCCCCCCACTCTCATTAGAGGCTTTGTTGGTCTTTTTATTTTCACATAATGGGCCATCCTTAACACCTCTCTTGAACCAGTCACGTTCTTCACAGTAAATGTTAGACTCTAGTGTTGACTATACACTGTAAGTATATAGGTGTTAATGTATACACTGGTAATATATACATTGTTAGACTATCACTGTAGTATATATAGTGTTACATATACACTGGTAATATATACAGTGTTTCACTTACACCCTGTAGTATTATATAGTGTTACAGTTTACACTGGTAATATATCAGTGTTAGACTATCACTGTAACTGATATATATAGTGTTACATTATACACTGGTAATATATACAGGGTTAGACTATACACTGTAAGTATATATAGTGTTACATTATACACTGGTAATAATACAGTGTTCGACTATACACTGTAAGTATATATTGGTTACATTATACAACTGGTAATATATACAGTGTTCGACTATACACTGTAAGGTATATATAGTGTTACATTATACACTGGTAATATATACAGTGTTACACTATACACTGAAGTAATATAGTGTTACATTAACAATGGTAATATACAGTGTTAGACTTACACTGTAAGTATATATAGTGTACATTATACAATGGTAATATATTACACGAGTGTTACACTAATAAATGAGTTATAGTATACCAGTGGTTACATGTACACTGGTATATATACAGTGGTACACTAACACTGGTAATATATACCGTGTTACACTATACACTGGTAATAATACAGTGGTTATACTTAATATACACGGTTGATATAACAGTGTTACACTATACACTGGTAATATATACAGTGTTAGACTATACACTGTAACTATATATAGTTTTATACTATACACTGGTATATATACAGTGTTACATTGTTATACACTGGTAATATATACAGTGTTCGACTATACACTGTAAGTATATATGTGTTACATTATACACTGGTAATATATACAGTGTTAGACTATACACTGGTAATATAAACAGTGTTAGACTATACACTGATAATATATACAGTGTAGATAACACTGTAACTTATATATAGTTTTATATATATACACTGGTTAATATATACAGCGTTACATATACACTGGTAATATATACAGTGTACATATACACATGGTAATTATACAGTGTTAGACTATACACTGGAACTATATATAGTTTTATTACTATACACTGGAATCCTATACAGTGATTACAGATTTATACACTGGGTAATATATACAGTGTTCGACTATACACTGTAAGTATATATAGTGTTACATTATACACTGGTAATATATACAGTGTTAGACTATACACTGTATATAAACAGTGTTAGACTATACACTGATAATATATACAGTGTTAGACTATACACTGTAAACTATATATAGTTTTATACTATACACGGTAATATATACAGCGTTACATTATACACTGGTAATATATACAGTGTTCGACTATACACTGTAAGTATATATAGTGTTACATTATACACTGGTAATATATACAGTGTTAGACTATACACTGGTATATAAAACAGTGTTAGACTATACACTGATAATATATACAGTGTTAGGATATACACTTGAACTATATATATCTGTGTTTCTCATTAGATCAACTGGACTGAAATGTAGTTCTTGAAGACGTTTCGCTAGTCATCGACGGGCTTTCCAATGTCAGATGACTTGTACAAGAATCTGTGGCAATTAGTACCCTGGAAAATCCAATTAGGCATATCACCAGGGTGTTGGTTGTAAGGGAGTGATTAGTGGTGTAAGGGTGTATAGGAACGCCAGAGAGTAAGGTGTTAATAAAACAGAAATGTACATGGCAGACAGTTGGTGTCGAACCCCCCACCTCTATTTAGGCTTGGTTTCTTATTTTCACATAAATGGGCCTCCTAAACTCTCTGAACCAGTAAGTTCCCTTCGCAGGATTGTTAGACTATATGTTAGACTAACACTGTAAGTATAGATAGTGGTACATTATACACTGGTAATATATTACAGTGTTAGACTATCACTGTAAGTATATATAGAGTGTTAAATTATACAACTGGTATAAAACAGTGTTCGACTATACACTGTAAGTATATATAGTGTTACATATAATAAGGTAATATTACAGTGTTTAGACTATACACTGTAAGATATATAGTGTTACATATACACTGGTAATATATACCGGGTCTTAGACTTTCACACTGTAAGTATATATAGTGTTACATTATACGACTGGTAATATATACAGTGTTGGACTATACAGTAGTAAGCTATATATATTGTTACATATACAAGGTACTATATACAGTGTTAGACTAACACTGTAAGTAATTATAGTGTTACATTATACACTGTGGTATGTATATATACAGTGTTAGACTATACACTGAAAGTATATATAGTGTTACATTATACACTGGTAATATATACAGTGTATAGTCTAACACTGTAAGTATATATAGTGTTACATTATACACTGGTAATATATACAGTGTTACACTATACACTGGTTATATATACAGTGTTACACTGTACACTGGTAATATATACAGTGTTACACTATACACTGGTAATATATACAGTGATACACTATACACTGGTAATATATACAGTGTTATACTATACACTGGTTATATATACAGTGTTACACTATACACTGGTTATATATACAGTGTTACACTATACACTGGTAATATATACAGTGTTACACTATACACTGGTTATATATACAGTGTTACACTATACACTGGTTATATATACAGTGTTACACTATACACTGGTAATATATACAGTGTTATACTATACACTGGTAATATATACAGTGTTACACTGGTTATATATACAGTGTTACACTACACACTGGTTATATATACAGTGTTACACTATACACTGGTTATATATACAGTGTTACACTACACACTGGTAATATATACAGTGTTAGACTATACACTGGTTATATATACAGTGTTATACTATACACTGGTTATATATACAGTGTTACACTATACACTGGTTATATATACAGTATTATACTATACACTGGTAATATATACAGTGTTACACTATACACTGGTTATATATACAGTGTTTCACTATACACTGGTTATATATACAGTGTTACACTATACACTGGTTATATATACAGTGTTACACTATACACTGGTAATATATACAATGTTACACTATACACTGGGTATATATACAGTGTTATACTATACACTGGTTATATATACAGTGTTACACTATACATTGGTTATATATACAGTGTTATACTATACACTGGTTATATATACAGTGTTACACTATACACTGGTTATATATACAGTGTTAGACTATACACTGGTAATATATACAGTGTTAGACTATACACTGGTAATATATACAGTGTTATACTATACACTGGTTATATATACAGTGTTATACTATACACTGGTTATATATACAGTGTCACACTATACACTGTATCTATGTTACAATTTAGATAGGTGGATAAGAACTCACCAGGTAGGTGACAGCAGGAGCTATCTGGACTACTCCCTCTGGAGATAAAGACTGACAGTATAATTGATAATCAGGGCACACACTTAATGTTAGTGATATGAAATATTTAATTTAAACATAGTGTCACACAACATGTCTGCCTGTCTATTATCTGTCTGTCTGTATAATCTATTTGCTATCTATCAATCTATCTGTCTGTCTGTCTGTCTGTCTGTCTGTCTATCTATCTATCTTTCTATTTGTCTATATGTCTATCTATCTATCTATCTATCTATCTATCTATCTTTCTATTTGTCTATATGTCTGTCTGTCTATCTATCCTCTATGTCTGTCTGTCTGTATGTCTATCTATCTATCTATCTATCTATCTGTCTATGTATCTGTCCTATATGTCGGCTATCTGTCTATCTATCTATCTATCAATCATCTATCTGTCTGTCTATCTATCTATCTATCTATCTATCTATCTATCTGTTATCTGTCTGTATGTCTGTCTATCTATCTATCTATCTATCTATCTATCTATCTATCTGTCTATGTATCTGTCTATATGTCTGCCTATCTGTCTATCTATCTATCTATCTATCTATCTATCTATCTATCTATCTATCTATCAATCATCTATCTGTCTGTCTATCTATCTATCTATCTATCTATCTATCTGTTATGTCTCTATATGTCTATCTATCTATCTATCTATCTATCTGTCTATCTGTCTGTCTATATGTCTGTCTATCATCTGTCTTCTGTCTGTCTGTCGTATCTATCTATCTATCTATCTATATATCTATCTACTATCTTTAGCTAGCTGTCTGTCATATTATCTATCTATTATTATCTATCTAATCTACTATATATCTATCTATCTATCTATCTATCTATCTAATCTATCTCTATCTCTCTCTGTCTGTCTGTTGCCTGGCGTGTCGCGTATCTACTATCATTCTCTCCCTCTCTACCTCGCTCTCTCTCTCTCTCTTGCGTCTGTCATGTGTACTGTCTGTCAACTATCTATATCTATCATCTATTCTATATCTATCATCTATCGATCTATCTATACGCGCACTATCTACGAGCACACAGCACGACAACGAGCGACAGCGAAGCTGATCGAGCTACAGCTGTCTAGCGCGCGTCAGCTAGCGAGATCACAGCGAGATTCATGCGATACATCTAGGGGAGCGAGACGAGCAGCTAAGGACACTAGCTTATCTTATCAGCTATCATCTCTATCATCTATCTATCTATCTATCTAGCGATCGAGTAGTACTCATCATCTATCTGTCTGTCCTTCTGTCTTTCTACTATCATATTTGTGTCTACTACTCAACTATTTATATGTGTAGTGCATAACTGTTGGTCTGTGTCTGTCTATCCATATGTATATTGTGTGTGTGTGTGTGGTGTGTGTGTGTGTGTTTTCCAGACCCTCCCCCTCCTATAAGAAACAAATTCATTTCTGTATGTGCACCTTTCTCTATATCCATTACTGTGTGGTGTATATGTGTGTGTGTGGTGTTTGTGTGTGTGTGGTGAGGTAGTGTGGTGTGTTGGGGGGGGCTGTGTTTGTGGTGTGGTGTGTGGGGGGGGTGGAGGTGTGAGAGAGTGGGGTGGGGGGGGTGTGTAGGTGTGGTGTGGGGGTGTGTGGGTGTGTAGGTGTGTGTGTGGCGTTTGTGTGTGGGGGGGGGTTAGTGTGTAGGTTTGTGTGTGTGTGGTGTGTGTGTGGGGGGTGGGGGTGTGTAGGTGTGTGTGTGTAGCGTTTGTGTGTGGTGGGGGGGGGGTTAGTGTGTAGGTTGTGTGTGTGTGGGTGTGACAGGGTGTTGGGGGGTCCCATTCACATTGCATTACCCAGTGATCCCCACCCACTGTCTGTCTGCCCACATACAGTGAGATTTAACCCACTCCTGTCAGTGTCCGGCTGCTCCTGGTGTCCTCATTCCCTCCCCTCCCGTGCTGTGGATGTGATCACGTCACCGACCCGGGCGCCCAATGCGGCCCATTGCGGGTGCCTGTACTGGATTCCAAAAGACCCAGGGGAAGCAGCGTTCAGTGCTCGGACAGACTGCGGGGGATCGGAACTGATATCATGACCCAGGGCTGGGCTGGACTCTGAT
Source organism: Hymenochirus boettgeri (assembly GCA_019447015.1). Taxonomy (NCBI): domain Eukaryota; kingdom Metazoa; phylum Chordata; class Amphibia; order Anura; family Pipidae; genus Hymenochirus; species Hymenochirus boettgeri. The sequence goes on along the minus strand of JAACNH010001557.1, from coordinate 55,831 downwards.
CTACCTGGGGGATTTCCCCATTGACCCCCAGTAAAGACCCCAGTTACCCTCCAGAAAGACCCCCAGGCTGCTCTCCAGAAAGACCCCAGTCACCTCCAGAAAGACTCCCAGAGACTACTCTCCAGAACGACCCCAGTCTACCCCCAGAAAGACCCCAGGCTGCTCTCCAGAAAGACCTCAATATACCCTCCAGAAAGACCCCGGGCTGCTCTCCAGAAAGACCCCAGTATACCCTCCAGAAAGACCCCCGTGCTGCTCTCCAGAAAGACCCCAGTATACCCTCCAGAAAGACCCCCGTGCTGCTCTCCAGAAAGACCCCAGTATACCCTCCAGAAAGACCGTGGCTCTCCAGAAAGCCACAGGCCTGCTCTCCAGAAAGGCCCCAGTCTACCCTCCAGAAAGACCCTCAGGCTGCTCTCCAGAAAGTCCCAGTCTGCCCTCCAGAAAGACCCAAAACTACCCTCCAGAAAGACCCTCAGGCTTCTCTCCAGAAAGACCCCCAGGCTGCTCTCCAAAAAGACCCCAGGCTTCTCTCCAGAAAGACCCGTCTACCCTCCAGGAAATAACCCAAGCTGCTCTCCAGGAAGACCCCAGTCTACCCTCCAGAAAGACCCTAGGCTGCCCTCCAGAAAGACCCCCGCGCTGCTCTCCAGAAAGAACCCCAGGCTACTCTCCAGAAAGACCCCCATGCTGCCCTCCAGAAAGACCCCAGGCTACTTACTCTCTAATAACAAGTCTATGAGATCTGGGAAAGTCTGAATCTGTGGGGAATTTAACCTTTTAATTGCCATCCCCTCTCTTACCTGGATTTCCAACAACTATAAAAACCAGATCCACCAATAAGGGAACTGGGGGAGCGGATACATCGTATCAATACAGAGGAGATAGATACATTGTATCAACACAGGGGGAGATAGATACATTGTATCAATACAGGGGAGATAGATACATTGTATCAACACAGGGGAGATATATACATTGTATCAATACAGGGGGAGATAGATACATTGTATCAACACAGGGGAGATATATACATTGTATCAATACAGGGGGAGATAGATACATTGTATCAACACAGGGGAGATAGATACATTGTATCAATACAGGGGAGATAAATACATTGTATCAACACAGGGGAGATAGATACATTGTACCAATACAGGGGAGATAGATACATTGTATCAACACAGGGGAGATAGAGACATTGTACCAGTGCATGGGGATAGTACATTGGTATCAATAGCCGGAGATAGATACATGATCTACGGGTAATACGAACACAGGGGAGATAGAGACATTGTACCAGTGCATGGGGAGATAGATACATTGTATCAATACAGGGGAGATAGATACATTGTACCAATGCAGGGGAGATAGATACATTGTATCAACACAGGGGCGCAAGATAATTGGTATCAACACAGGGACTAGATAACACTGTATCATACAGAGGGAGATGATACATTTATCAATACAGGGGGGTCATGTATAAAGCAGAGAATATGAGGATATGATCTTTATAATAAAATACCTTGGAAACGGAAACATTGCATAAAAGTGCCAAAGGATCTGGAAACCAATGATAAAGGGAATAAAAACTGGTGACTACAAGACGTTCATGGATAGCAATGTTTGAGAGAAGGACCGTGTTACAGGATCTGTTAGTCTTTACTTTGAAACTCTGATGGAATCTTCTGGTGCCTGGATCATGATAGGGGATCCAGTTGAACAGCTCCCACCTTTTCTATCTCAAACCAAAGACATGAAGGGAAAAATCCAAAAGCTGCCAGACAAGGAGAGAGAGGAGAATGGGGAATCTATAAACTGGCTAACTACTGCCCTTCCCATCTGCCATCACCCAACTGGAAACCAAAGCCTCAATCATCGATACTGACCACCATTTACCTGAAGATAGAGAGTTTTCCTGATGGGTGAGTACATGGGAATGTTTATCCTGGGAATTCAATATCCTGGCTAGATAGTAAGCTCTGAGCCAGCCGGGATTTAATCGATCATGTTATTATTTAGATATAGTTTCTCTGATAGAGAGAAGAGACCTGGGAAATAGAATTTGTTCAGATCACAATTTGAGGCAGCAAATTCCTGGGAATTCGGGTTTTTTTTTGTATTTTTTTTAGGAATATATTAATTTATTACTAGAAAATTTGCTCTAGATTCCTATTCTAGAGGTAATATCTTAATTAATAATTCCCATGTAGATTAATACCTGTAATTATGTATCACTGTTCTACCATAAAATAATAGAATTATGTATTCCTTAAAGAGGAGTGGGAAATGCCCCAGAACTGCACTCTAACTTTACCCCGGCCTGACTTTATCTTTGCACTCCTGAATTCTCTATTTAAAATAAATATAAATGAACGGAAATTAGGATTCTTGTGGGGTTTTTGTTTTATACGAGAAAACCAGGTTTAAAAAAGAATATGTATTGATTTATTTACATTTAATTATTAATATGATTAAGTAAAAACATGATATATAGTTTAATTTTGCCTATTGTATTTATTTTTAAAAAATGTGTTTGGGTGGTAACCCATAGATGTTATATTGTTTTTATATATATATAGATGGATTTTTATAATAAATGCTTATTTTTATTAAGGTCATTATTTCTAATTAATGTGATATTTTATAATCATTATTTAATTCTGTCTATCCCCGGTTTTCTATTTTCTTTCTTTATATGTATATATTTTATTTACATTCATTATCAATGCTATGATATATATAATGTCTATTCATTATTAAGTATCATATGGTAGTATTTTATATGGACTTTTATAGTGTACATATTCATTCATAAATGCTATTAATTATAGTGTTTAATTGTCATTATAATGGGGTATGCTATATAGTGGTTATTATTCATTATAATGGGACTATTTATAGTGTTAATTATTCCTTATAAAGCTATATAATAGTGTTAATTAGTCATTATAAATGGTATTTTCGTGTTAATTATTCATTAAAATGGTACAGTTATAGTGTTACATTTATATTCTATTATAATATGGTTCTAGTCATTATAAGTATTATAGTGTTAATTAGTTCATTTAATGTATTTATAGTGTTAACTTATTTATTAAATGTTACTATTTATAGTTTTAGTTAATATGTATGTATATCCTATATATATGTTATTATCATTGATTATAGTGTTAATTATTCTATTTAAATGGTACTATTTATAGTAGTAATTATTATTATAATGATCTATTTATAGTGTTAACATTATTAAATGTAGATTAATTGTTATTTTAATGTACTATTTATAGTAAGTTACATTATTTATTATAATGGTACTATATTTATAGTAAGTTTTATTTATAAATGCTATTTATAATGATGAAAGATTCTTCAAGTCATAGTAAAAGGAATAGTTTTATTAGTTAATACATTTATATTTGTTTTTACAACAGATTGATGTTAAATTATAAGAAATAACACGATTTTATGCTCCTACATTGTAGATACAAAAACACATAAACAAAGTTTTTAATTAATACAAAAGTCTGATCTATAATAATAACAATAATAATTTATAATAATAAATATGTTGACAGTTGCTGTTTTTTAAACTCACTTATTGGCAAACCTCTAAAATCAGAAAAATGTAATATTTAAAAATCCCATCCATGGTCCATGGGGCAGAAAGATAATAATCTAAATGTCTCCTCTGAATCTGATTTACATTTTACTGGTTGATCTGAGTTTGTGTTGATAACTGGGGAATGGTAGAAAAAAAGACAAGTCTGTTTATAAAGAATGTGTAGATTGCAAGGTCTGCAGTTCAGACTGTTGTTCTGTCGTTTTAAAAATCGTATACAAGACACCACACATACACGCACAGAAATAAGAAATGTCCCCCCTGTGAAGCTAACAGAAAAGTCATTCAATTTGGAAAAAATGTTATATGATAGAATATTATCATTATTATAATAAAAATATTTTTTAATTATAATAAAACTATTTTTTAATGACTAGTGCATTGCAACATAATTAATATTTCCTGTTTGAGATGAATTTATCTGCTAGTATAGATTATATAATTATATTATTATTATTATATTATTATCTCATGTTACAATTATTATTATTATACATTATATCTATGTATAACAGATATATTATGATACCATTATATCTATGTATAACAGTTACCATTATTCGTAAGTTATTTATACATATTCTCTGTATCAGATTATTATTATTACTTTACTCTATACAGTTATGATGATAGTAGATCTCGTGTTAGATTATGATGATTAGTTATATTTTATTTGAAATTATTATATATTATAGTATTACAGACCATACTGAGTGTGATATGTGTATAATAATCCTCTACGCCACAAGGTTTTGTAGATGTTGTTGATCAAGACACCAATTGTCACAGATTAGATGCCATAGCATTTGAACCCAAAAGGGACGAGACTTTTCACTAATAGAAGGTTCATTAAAGGGGACATAATAAACCTTTTCTCCAATATAATATAGGTTTAAATTAAAGGGTACAACAAATGCTTTATAGTATAAGAAGGGTTAAATTAAAGGGGAGCGGAAACGTTTCCCCATTAAAAAAAGGTGTGAGTTAAGGGGACACAGATTTATATATAAGAATACAAGATAGAATGCGTTTACAATAAAGAGGGGCATTGGTTTTTTCCACTCAATATAAAAGGGTTCAATTTAGGTTGAACAAATACATTATTACAAAGTATTAAGAGGGTAATTAAAGAAGAACAAGATTTTGCCACTGCTAAGAATGGGTGATAAATTAAAGAGAAGAAAGCATTTTTCTCTAATAGGAAGAGGTGTAATTAAAGAGAGTAAGACAAGCATTTTTAACACTAATAAGAATGGGTTAAATTAAAGAGTACGAAAGCATTTGTACACTAATGAATGGGTTACATTAAAGAGTAGAAAGTATTTTTATACTAGTAGGGAATGGGTTAAATTAAAGAGTAGATAAAGCATTTGTACAACTGATAAGAATGGGTTTGTTAAATGTTAAAAAGTACGAAAGCATGTTTTACACTTATAGGAACTGGGTTATTTTTTTATACTGTAGGAATGGTTTAAATAAAGAGTAAGGAAGCCCTTTTTACACTAATGTGGAAGGGGGTTGGTAAATTACAAGAGTAAAAAGTTTTTTATACTAATTGAATGGGTTAAATTAAAGAGTAAGAAAGCATGTTTCCACTATCAGGATGGGTTTAATTAAGGAGAAATTACTAGAATTATATGAAGTAGTCAGTACACTTGATGATGGTAAATTAAAGAGTACAAAGTTTTCACTTTAGAATAATTTAAGAGTAAGGAAGCATTATTTACACTAATAGGAATGGGTTAAATTAAAGAGTAGAAAAATTTGTTGTAAACTAATAGGAATGGTGTTAAATTTAAAGAGTAGGAAAGTAAGAAGCATTTTACACTAATATGGAATGGGTGTGAAATTAAAAAGAAGTAGTTTTTACACTTAATAGGACATTGGGTTAAATCGAAAGGAAGTGTTGTTACCACTATAGGAAGGTATTGTTAAATTAAAAAGAAGTAGTTTTTACACTCATATGAATGGTTTTAATTAAGGAGTAAGAAAGCATTTGTAACTAATAGGATGGTTCATTTGAAATTTAAAAAGGAAGAAAGGCATTTTTACACCCTAATAGGAATGGGTTAAAATTAAAGAGGAAGGACAAAGCATTTTACACTAATAGGAATGTGTTAAATTAAAGAGTAAAGAAAGATTTTTACACTACTAGGAAATGGGTTAAATAATGAGAAAAAATATTTATTCCACTAATAGGAATTGATAAATTAAGAGAGTAAGAACACATTACACTATAAGAATGGGTTAATTTAAAGAGAAAAAAGTATTTTTCCACTTGTAGGAAAGGGTTTTTAATTAAGGAGTAAGAAAAGCATTTGTAATCTAATAGGTGAATGGGTTTAAATTAAAAAGTAAAAGAAAGCATTTTACACTATAGGAATAGGTTAAAATTAAAGATAAGAAAGCATTTACACTAATAGGAATGGGTTAAATTTAAAGAGTAGAAAGCATTTTATACACTAATAGGAAGGGTTAAATTACGGGAAAAAATTTTTCCACTAATATGAATTGGGATAAATTAAGAGTAAGAAAGCAGGTTTACACTGATAGGGAATGGTTGTTATTTAAATAAAGAGTAAAAGTATGTTTACACTTGTGGAAAAGGTTAAATTAAGGAGTAAGAAAGCATTTGTAATACTAAGTAGGAAGGGTTTGGTAATTAAAAGGAAGAAAAGATTTTTTACACTAATAGGAATAGGTTAAATTAAAGTTAAGAAAGCATTTTTACACTAATGAATGGTTTAATTAAAAAAGGAAGAAAGCATTTTTACACTATAGGGAATGGTGGTTAAATTAAGATAAGAACAGCATTTTCCACTAAGAAGCGTGTTAAATGAATTACTTGCTTTAGTAACAAAAACTCCAAATTCTGCTTTTGTTCAAATATAATTAGATTAATTTAACTTGGATAATTGAATTATCTGCATTTTTGGTGAGAATGGGGTTAAGTGACAATTATCTGACTACTGTTCCCTGAATTATTTTATTAGTTAGTTACTATGTGGGTTTTTATCTGGGTTTAGGGGTACTGGGTTATAGGGAGACTTAGTTCAATTTACCATGTTAAATAATTGTTAAAATAGTCCTAGAGAGTATTTTTAAGGAATGTCTTTTATCTGTGCAGCAGATCTGGCATGAATAATATTGTACGATTTGTTAATAGATTGTGTACGTGTGGGGGAATAGGAATGTCATAACAGTGGACCTTTGTTTAAATCCGCATTTAAGCATGAAATAGAGAGGAACAAAAAGAAAAAACTTTAAATAGGATCGGAAATAGATAAATTAGACAGATGATATAACAGGACAGTTAATAATAGAAATTATAAAGATTGAGTATAAAGAGATATAAAGATAATTGATAACAAATAGATAGAGAGATAATCGACAGATAGATTAATAGATATATAACACTACGGTGTAAACCTGTATCAAGCCTTAATGAAATCTAATCACCAGACAAAAATGTTGCTGTTGTGCCCACAGGGGAATAACAAAAAACTTTTGTTTCACAAGACCGGAGTGCTCCAAGTTATGGTTGGGATCAGACTGGAAGCACCCAGGACAAGGCTGAAAAGCCACGAAAGGTAGAGTGTACATTTGAATAGATATGAGAGACAGACAGGACAGATAGGTTAGATATAAACACACAAAAAGACAGATATAGGATAGATAGATAGATAGATAGATAGAAAGATAGATAAAAGATAGATAGATAGATAGATAGATAGATAGATAGATAGATAGATAGATAGATGCATAATAGATAGGTGATAGATAGATGATAAAGTGATAGATAGATAGATAGATAGATAGATAGATAGATGCATAATAGATAGGTGATAGATAATAGCTGATAAAGTGATAGATAGATAGTAGATAGATAGATAGCTAGATAGATAGATAGATAGATATATGCATAATAGATAGCTGGGTGATAGATAGATGATAAAGTGCTAGATAGATAGATAGATAGATAGATAGATAGATAGATAGATAGATAGATAGATGATAGATGTATAGATAGATAGATAGATATATAAGTAGATAGATGATAGATGGAGCAAATAGTAGATAGATAAGAATATAGAATAGTGATAGATAGATAGATAGATAGATAGAAGATAGATGCCATAATAGAAGGTGATAGATCGATGATTAAAGTGATAGATAGAGTAGATAGATGTAGATAGATAGATAGATAATAGATAGATATATGCAAAAGATAAGATGGGTATAGAAGATGATAAAGGGATAGTAGATAGATAGATAGATAGATAGATAGATAGATAGATAGATAGATAGATGATAGATGTATAGATAGATAGATAGATAGATAGATAGATAGATGATAGAGGGAGAAATAGATAGATAGGATAAGATATATAGATAGATGATAGATGGGTAGATAGATAATAGATAATATATAGATAGATAGATGATAGATGGAGAGATAGATAACTAGATAGATAGGGAGAAGATTAATGATAATAGATAGATTGATAGATAGATAGATAGTAGAGGAGAGAATAGAGAGATAATGGATGGATAGATAGAGCGATAGCTGATAGATGGAGACATAGATCGTAGATAGATAGATAAATAGATGGAGAGATAGATAGATACATAGATAGATTAGATAGATAGATTAGATATCTAGATAGAGGAGACGAGGAGAGCGAGAGATATAGATAGATAGATAGAGATATAGATAGGTAGATAGATAGATAGAAGATAGATAGATAGAAGATAGACAGATAGATAGATAAATAAACGATAGACAGCTAGATTTCGAAAGATAGATGGATATATAGATAGATGATAGATAGATGATTAAAGGATATAGCTAGGATAGATAGATAGATAGATGATAGTGCAGGATCAGATTAGATAGAAGAAGATGATAGATGGATAGATAGATAGCTAGTTAGATAGATAGATAGATGATAGATTGAGAAATAGATAGATAGATAGATAAGATATATAGATAGATGATAGTTGGGTAAATAGATAGCTAGATAGATGATAGATGGAGAGATAGATAGATAGATAGATAGAGAGAAAGGGAGATAGATAAATAGATAATAGATAGATAGATAATAGAGATAGATAGATAGATAGATGGAGAGATAGACAGATAGATAGATGGATGATAGATGGATAGATAGATAAATAGATGATAGATGGAAAAATAGATAGATAGATAGATAGATAGATAGATAGACAGATTGCACCACAAATGACACCAAATACAGATTTTAATATACTGGGTCAGAGAGATTATTTGCCTCCTAATGTTATTTATATATAAATAATGTGCACAGTGTGTGTGTGTGTGTGTGTGTGTATGAGAACAGAAGTTCCTATTGAATTCTAATGTATTTGACTGTAAGTGATGAATGTAATAATTACTACAGGAGACCTGAGGGGAATTAAAATTTTTTCTGTATGTGTAAGTCCCTGGTTTACAAAGTCTAAATATTACATCGCCATACCACTATACCGTCTATATATATATATATATATATATATATATAATATAAGATATATATAAACACCCACACACCACACACACACACACAAACACACACACACACCACACACACACACACATACAGGGTATACACCAACCCTTGACTCTGTGAGGGGAGAAAATTACTACCTACACCCCGCCTCCTAACTGTCTTCTAAGGATGGTTGGGGTCTCGATTCATCCCCTTTCTATTAAATATTTATCATCTACAAACATGTTGATAACTGTTCATATACTGTATCTAACATATCTTATCTATTCTCTATATTCATTATTATCTATCTTTATTTATCATATATTACTATTATTATCTATAGATCTATTCTGTCGGTCTATTTCTTATATCTCTATTTATCATCTGTTATCTGTTCGTTATGTATCATCTAGTATCGAGCTATTATCTATCTACTATCTTCTATTCGATCGAGCTACTATCTATCGAGCGATCTAGCGATCTCTATATAATCTAGCTATCTATTTATCATTTATATTCACATCTATCTTATGTATGTAGTACGATCTATCATGTATATTCATCTATCTGTCTGTCATCTATCTATCTAGTGGCAGCGAGCGGGCGGGGCGGCTAGCGAGCTGGGGAGGGAGCGAGCGAGGCGGAGCCAGGAGCGAGCGAGCGAGCGAGGAGGCGAGCGAGTCGAGCGAGCGAGCAGAGCGAGCGAGGGAGGAGTGTGAGCGAGCGAGGCGAGCAGCGAGGAAAGCGAGCGCGCGCGGCGCGAGCGAGCGAGCTATGCGAGCAGAGCGATCGAGCGAGCGAGGAGCGAGCGAGCGAGCAGCGTAGGAAGCAGGAGCGAGCGAGCGAGGAGATGAGGAGAGAGCGAGCGAGAGAGCGATGCGATCGAGCGAGCGAGCAGCGATTAAGCGAGCGATCTAGCATCTAGTCGAGCGATCGAGCGACGCGAGATCTAGTTAGTATCACCATCTATCTAGCAGCGATCTATGGATCAGCTATTATCTATGCAGTGGCTAGGGGAACTAGTGAGATGATCTATCTCAGATAGCGAGGCAGTCAAAACCTGGGCTAGGTATTTCTCTCTAGCTGATATTGATCTACTATCGCTAATTGTTTCCTTAGCTCACCTGGTAGCAGTTACTCTCCTATCTCTTCAAAGTATTCATTAGATTGAAGACCTAGAGTAAATCATAGGCAAATTCACGCTACATAACTGTATATGGGGTATAACATATTAGGGTGCTAATGTTGCTTAGGTGTGGCAGTGTGATAAACCTATTTAAGAGTCTAGAATATGGGTTTTCAATAGAGAATCATCCCATGATTGCACCAAGATACACCTAGAAATATGCCAATTTTATATCTTGAATCAATTGACTACCAGGTTTTCATATCGGGAAACCTACAAATTACCAAGGTGTTTCATATCTAGAACCCATCATAGCTTTACTAGGGGTTTCCTCTAGCTAGAACCTAACAAAAATGACCAGGTATTTTGTATCTAGAACCCACAGCTTACCAGGTGATTTCATATCTAGAACCTACAGGAATTACCAGGTGTTCATATCTAGAAAATAAAGTTTTACCAGGTGTTTCATATCAGAGAACCTAAAGCTTTTACTAGGTGTTCATCTCTAGAACCTACAGTTCCGGTGCTCCATTACCTAGAACCTAGGAGCACGCCAGGCTTGTTCCATATCTTGAAGCTACAGCTTACCAGTTTTTCATCTAGAAACCAAAAGCTTTATACATGCTTCATTTGAAGAACCTACAGCTTTACAAGGTGTTCAATATATAGACCTACAGATGTACTAGGCGTTTCATCTCTGAACTCTATAGCTTATCAGTAGGGTGTATTATCAAGAAGCTACAGGCTTTACCATCTAGGAAACTACCTATAGATGTGTCACCAATCTAAAAGCCCAGTGCTTTGCCAGATTTTCTAAAAACGTGTTTTAGAAGATATTCCAGATCTAGAACCCAACTGCTTTACTAAAAAATTCCTACTAGTAACTATCACTTTAAGAGACATTTCATTATAAAAACCTACCATTTTGGGAGATGAGATCTAGAACTACAAGCTTTAACCTGATCTTTTCTGATATGTTCCTGTGCCTAGAACCTTCCCATTTATCAGACAATCACTATCGGAACCGGACCACTTTTAAAACCAGCTGTCTGGGACCAAGAGAACTTTTCCACTTTACAGACAATACAGATTTAGAAACTAACAGATTACCCAGACATTTCCATATATTAAACCACCCCTAAAAAACTGTGTATATTTACATCTGCCGTGAATTACCAAAACCTACACACATATGTTAAAATAGTACCATGACACTTCTCCGAGGCCCATTCTCTGTCAGCTTGTTCTCTTTTAATCAATATAGACATTCTTACTATTCTTTATTTTCATGGATTGGATGTAAAGATTAATACCTCCTCCGGCTGTGGTGAGTTATGGTTTATTTTAACCCATGACACCACGGGGTCATTTTAAGGACTTAACTTAATAGACTTTTAACTTGAAAAGAGAAGGAATAGGATGGGGCCCCTGGGATAGGGGTGAATGTTTCAAGGATTTATTTTACACACTTTAAATTACTCAAAGTAGGATCCCCATTGAATCCAATATCCCGTAAGTATTAAATAGTTATTGTGGATTTAGGATAGTGTAAAGCTTCCGTAACGCTTTACAATTTACATGTATACATTCAAGTCAGGCCCATGCCCCCAAAGAGGTTACAATCAATCAAATTTATTTGACACATACACAACCTATCAGGTATGTATTTATGATGTGGGGGGGAGGGAAAAAACCGGAGGAAACCCAGCAAGCACGCGGGAGAACATACCACACACCTCGCAGATGTGTCAAAGGGTAAAATAACTCAAGGGATCAGTGCTAACCACTGAGGCCCCCATAAATTCCTTGAAATATTAGTATCAGTCAATGATTTCCCTCGGGGTTTGCAGTTGTGATACATTGTGTCTGCTGTGTTTAGTGTGTGAAAGTGTGTGTATTTGTGCCTCTGAGTCTTTAATATATATGATGTATTTGATATACAGTACCTGAGAATCAAAGGCTCTCTAAACTATATGCGACATAGTTGAATTGGTGAGTCACTTTGAAGACCAGAATGGTCTACCCTGCACTGACGAGACCCACACAGGTGGATGGACAATAGTATACAGGTGGCGCTGTGGTTTGTGTTCTGTTTCTGGTCATTAAATGCTCTGATGTTAAATGCTCTAATTACATTAAAAAAACTGTACCATTTGACCGACGGGACACCATCTATTTCCAATAAGTCTGTGGAGGTTTATTTAGTCCCTTATTTGAATCCTACCACATTACCAGCACAACCAAAGATCTAGAAAAAACTGACATTTTACCAGCTGCCTGCTGGATCAAGAACCAGAGATTGTGAAACTGTCCATTCTGGTGTTTTATTTAGTTTAGCAAAATCATAATATTATGTAGTCTAAGTCTTTTTGTAATTCACTATAGTGTAGCGAAGAATCAATATTCCTTTTTGCTGGTTGAAACTTGCTGTGCTACCTTTGTAAGACAGAGCCTGCTTATTGAGCTAGATTTGATCGGTTGTAGGGTTTACCCAGGCAATAGTTGAGGTCATTCGGTTTTGAGTTCTTTGAAATATTTACACATTCATTTTGTACAATTGGGTGGTGTATTACCGTGTGTTTCCATGCGCAGATTTCATTTAAAATGGAAATGGCAAATTTAATCTGAAAATACAAAATTATTCCTGGTCATTTCTTGGTACGAATCCAATCCATTTCGACTACTGACCTACTGAGTCTATGATTACGAGAGATTGTAACTCTTTGACGCAAGGTCTCGGATGTGAGGGGAATCACTTCCTGCTGTTATGGGTAAACCCTGGCGTGTGCTTTGCCTATGATGACACAGGTTGACTTATGATTATATCCATATTAATTAAAGTCAATTGGTGCTTGCCTTGTGGGACATGGACATTGCTGTTGTGATGATGGCGAGGTTCATGGAGGGTTTAAAAAAAAAGTGATGAGATTATGCAAACACGGAATGTTACAAGTTTACGGTTATTATGATACAAAAGTGAGTTGGGAAAGGGGTTGTCACTGTGAGAGCGGTTTAAAAGCTATGGAACTGTTTCCAGTGGACATGTGTGGCAGGTTTCATTGGTCAGTTAATAAAAAGCTGGGAGGAGTTTCTACAGATAAAAGGAATGTGACAGTACGCGGTATTGATACAAAAGTTAGAGTTGGGAAAGGGTTTGTCACTGTGAGAGCGGTTAAGGTTGTATAAAGCTATGGGAAACTGTCTTCCAGTGGACATTGTTATGGCAGGTTCATGGGTAAGGTTAATTTAAAAAGCGATGAGTTTCTGCAAACAAGGAATGTACAAGTTACTGGTATTGCATACATAAAAACAGGTAGGTGAGAGTTGGGAAAGGGTTTGTGGTCATGTGAGAACGGTTTTTAATTTATATTCTAAAGCCATACGGTTATGGAACTGTCTTCCAGTGGACGTGTTTAATGGCAGGTTCATTGGTCAGTTTAATAAAAGCTGGATTGAGGTATACAAACAAGGAATGTTACAAGTTTACTGGTATTGATTACATAAAGTAGAGTTGGGGAAAGGGTTTGTCATGTGAGAACGTAAAGCTATGGAAAATTGCCTTCCAGGTGCGAAGTTGTTATGGCAGGTCATTGGGTCAGGTTAATAAAAAGCGGGATGAGTTTCTACATTAACAAGGAATGTTACAAGTTTACTGGTATTGATACATAAAGTAGAGTTGGGAAAGGGTTGTCACTGTGGAGAACGGTAAACTAGGAACTGTCTTCCAGTGGACGTTGGTTAGTGCAGGTTCATGGTTCGTTTAATAAAAGCTGGATGAGTTTCTCTGCAAAACAAGGAATGTTACAGTTACTGGTATTGATACATAAAGTAGAGTTGGGAAAGGGTTTGTCACTGGAGAACGGTAATAAAGCTATGGAACTGTCTTCCAGTGGACGTTGGTATGGCCGGTTCATTGGTCAGTTTAATAAAAAGCTGGGGATGGGATGAGTTTCTGCAAACCAGGTGTTACAAGTAATTGGTAGATACATACAAAGTAGAAGTGGGAACGGGTGGTTTTTCAATTGTGAGAACGGTTAAAAACTATGGCATGTTCTTCCAGTGGACGTTGTGTTATGGCAGGTGTCATTGGTCAGTTAATAAAAAGCTGGATGAGTTTTCTACAAACAAGGAATGTTAAAAGTAATGGTCATGATACATAGTAGAGTTGGGAAAGGGTTTTCATGTGAGAACGGTAAAGCTATGGAACTGTCTTCCAGTGGACGTTGTTCTGGCAGGTTCATTGGTCAGTGTAATAAAAAGCTGGATGAGTTTCTACAACAAGGAAATGTTACAGGTACTTGGTATTTATTGATACATAAAGTGAGTTGGGAAAAGGGTTTGTCAACTGTGAGAACGGATAAAAGCTATGGAACTGTCTCCCAGGACGTTGTCTATGGCAGGTTCATTGGTCAGTTTAATTAAAAAGCGGATTGAGTTTCTACAACAAGGACATGTTACAAGTTACTGGGATTGATACATAAGTAAGAGTTGGGAAAGGGTTTGTCAATGTGAGAACGGTTAAGAAGCTATGGGAATGTCTTCCAGTGGATGTTTGTTATGGCAGGTTCATTGGTCAGTTTAAAGAAAAAAGCTGGATGGTTATGCCAAACAAGGAGTACAAGTTACTGGTATTGATACATAATAGTAGAGTTGGGAAAGGGTTGGCACTGTGAGAACGGTAAAGCTATGGAAACTTCTTCCAGTGGATGTTGTTATGGCAGGTCATTGCGTCAGTTAATAAAAAGCTGGATGAGTTTCTACAACAAGGAAGTTACAAGTATGGTATGGATACATAAGTAGAGTTGGGAAAGGGTTTGCACTGTGAGAATGGGAAAAGCTATGGAACTGTCTGCCAGGTGGACGTTGTATGGCAGGTGCCTTGGTCCGTTTATAAAAAGCTGGATGAAGTTTCTGCCAAACAAGGAATGTTACAAGGTACTGGTGGTTGGTATTGATACATAAGTTTAGAGTGGGAAAGAAAGGGTTTTTTCACTGTGGAGAACGGTGGTAATTTCAAACTATGGAACTGTCTTCCAGTGACGTTGTTTATGGCAGCAGGTTCATTGGTCCGTTTAATAAAAAGAGGAGGTTTCTTACAAACAAGGAATTTACAAGTTACTGGGATTGTTACATAAAGTAGAGTTGGGAAAGGTTTTTTTCAATGTGAGAAACGGTTAAGCTATGGAACTGTCTTCCAGTGGACGTGTGTTATGGCAAGGTTCATTGGTCAGTTAATAAAAAGCTGGAGAGTTTCTACAACACAAGGAATGTTACAATTACTGGTATTGATTATTGATACATAAAGTAGGTTGGAAAGGGTTTGGCACTTGTGAGGAACGGTTTATAATTAAAAACTTATGGAACTGTCTTCCATAGTCGGACTTGTCTATGGCAGGTTCATTGGTAAGTTTAATAAAAAGCGGGATGAGTTTCTACAAAACAAGGAATGTTACAAGGTTACTGGTGATTGATACATAAAGTAGAGTTGGGAAAAGGGGTTTGTCACTGTGAGAACGGTAAGGCAATGTAAAGCTATGGAACTGTCCTTCCAGTGGACGTTGTTATGGCAGGTCATTGGTCAGTTTAATAAAAACGGAGGAGTTTCTACAAACAAGGAATGTTACAATTATGGTATTGCACATAAAGTAGAGATTGGGAAAGGGTTTGTCACTGTGAGAGACGGTAAAGCTATGGAATGTATTCCAGGGCGTGTATGGCAGGTTCATTAGGTCGTTTAATAAAAAGCTTTGGATGGAGTTTTTACACAACAAGGGAATGTTACAAGTTACTGGGAATGATACATAAAGTAGAGTTGGGAAAGGGTTTTTTTGTCACTGCTGAGTATGGTAAAAACGCTATGGAACTGTTCAGTGGACGTGTTATGGCAGGTTAATTGGTCAGTTAATATAAAAGCTGGATGAGTTTCTGCCCAAACAAGAATGTTACAAGTACTGGTATTGATTACATAAAGTAGAGTGATCCAGGGAAATTTCCCATTGCCACTTGGAGGCAGAAGGATTTTTCCCCCTTCTATAAATTTGGTGGGTTTTTTTTTTTGCTTCCTATGGTCAACAGGTTAGCAGGAAATAGGGAAATGAGGAATGGATATTGCTAGATGGGTTGGACTGGATGGCGGTATGTCTTTATTCAACTCAATACTCAGTCTGAATCCATTGTAAATTGAAGGGTGACCACCACAAAAGAACACAATTCTTAAACTGCTCGGTAATAGCCAATTAAGCAATAAGCGTGATATGGAATTACGACAGCAGGCGTAATTGAACGGGGGGCTAGATCAGACATGATGGCCGAACGCTTGTTAATTACAAATTGGCTCGTAGAATCGTAAGAATTAGAATGATCGCATTATCGTTATTTACGATAATTATGTTAATTTACCAAACGAAACATTAACTAACGATTGTTAAACGATAGGAAATGACTAGCCTTACAAGTGATCGCGGGGCCTTTATAAATATGGCCCAAAATATGGCATGATCAGATAATCACCACCTGTTGAGTTTATCCTATGATTTTACTATGAGGCCACCAATTACTGCTAGGGAATTAAAAGGATCCCCCAGTACAGGACTTCTTAATCATCTTACTCCTCGTACTCCAGTACATTACTGTGTAACACTTTCTTAACAATGGAATAATCAGTTTCTGTAGAGAATATGACCATCTTAATCAGTGAAACAAAGAGTAATATGGTGACAGGACCAGCCTAATTATATGGCCTTTATCTGGATATCAAATATGATCTGGAATGAATGATTGTTGATATCCAATGACAACACCCTAACACTCGCAGCCGGCTCACGTCACTGAACAGGTTCTCTCCCAATCGCGCGCCCTCATCTTTTAAATAGGCGCGCATGCGCCTAAGAGCCTAGGGCGCGTGGTCGGGACAGAGCGGCTCTCAGTGAATGAGCGGATAGCGAGTGGTAAGCGGCAGGGTAGGGTACGTTCAGGTCCCCCTGAGCGTAATATTATTCAGGGAGGTGCAAGGAAATAATAAGCGTCTCAACTCCCTGGAAATAACAAACGAATGGCAAATAGTTGTATTTTTATGGATTTTCGAGTTTAGTGTCCCTACTACATTGGCTCTTTCACAAGGCAGACGCAACTCTCCCGCAACAGTCACTAAGTTTCTTGTGAAGGATCTCACTCATCCAGGGTCATGATATACCGTTTATCTGTAAGATCAAATCATCCAGGTATGGTATATCTGTAATATTCATCCAGCCAGTCATGGTATATCTGTAATATTAATCCATCCACGTAATGGTATATCTGTTAAATTCATCCATCCAGGTAATGGGATATCTGTAAGATTCACTCTCAGGTCATGGTATATCTGTAAATTCATACATCCAGGTAATGGTTATATCGTGTAATATTCATTTATCCGGTCAGGGTATATTCTGTAATATTCATCCATCAATGTCATGGTAATCTGTAATATTCATTCAGCCAGGGTCATGGTGATACTGTAATATCCTCCATCCAAGTCATGGTATATCTGTAATTTCCTTCATCCGGTCCATGGTATATCTGTATATTCATCATACACGTCATGGTATATCTGTAATATATCATCCAGGTCATGGTTATATCTGTAAATCGCCATTCATCCAGGTCATGTCTCATGGTAATATTATTCATCAGGTATGGATATCGGTAAATCATCATCCAGGTCATGGTATATCTGTAATATCATCCATCCAGGTCATGGTAGATCTGTAATATTCATTCATCAGGTCATGGTCTATCGGTTGTATATTCCTTCACAAGGTAATGGGTATATCTAGTATTATTCACCATCCAGGTCATGGTATATCTGTAATATTCATTCATCCAGGCGTCATGGTTAGATCGGTAATATTCACTCATCCAGGTCAGTGATAATCTGTAATATTCACTCATAAAGGTCATGGTATACGGTAATATTCATTCATCCAGGTCATGGGTATATCTGAATATTTCATTTATCCAGGTATGGTCTATCTGTAATAGTTCACCATTCACGGTCATGATATACCGATCTGTAATAGTCATCATCAAAGTAATGAAAGCTGTAATATTCACTCATCAAGGTCATGGTCTATATGTAAATTCATTCATTCAAGGTCATGGTATATCTGTCATATTTCATTCATCCAGGTCATGATATACCATATCTGTAATATTCATTTCATCCCAAAGGTCTGGTATATCTGTAATATCACTCCATCCAGGTATGGCATATACAATATCTGTAATATTCATTCATCCAGGTCATGATTTATACCGTATCGTAAATTCATTCATCCAGGTCATGATATACCGTAACTGATAATATTCATTCATCCAGGTCATTGTGATATACCGTAATCTGTAATATTCATTTCATCCAGTCATGATATACCGTATCTGTAATTATTCTTCTCCAGGGTCGGAATACGATCGTATATTCATTCATCCAGGTCATGATTTACTGACTAGGCATACCCCCTTTGTATTATATTCATTGTTTCAATTCCTCATCGGTCTTATGGTTTCACCGTTGTTACGCGGTCTACATTTTATTTCTCATTTTCACTCCATCTAGCGTCATGCGCCTTCCCCGATCTATACGTACTCTGTTAACTATTTCACTTATCTTTTCTTCCCCCTTTCCTCATGCTCTGGTCCATCCGATATCTATTTTTGCCGGGTCAGTATTTCACCACCTTGAGGACTGTCACAGCCCTGCTCAGAAGAGTTTTGCCTGTTCTCCTCATATCCCCGACGGCTTCTCAATTGAAACTTATCTAGTTAAACCCCCTCACACGTTCTCTATTGGATGCATCTAAACCTTGATACTTATTTCAAAATTCACGCATATTTAATCTACTATTTTTTTCCTTTTATAACGTTTCTCACTGTTTGAAATGAATATTTTCCACACCACCATCACCATTTTCTCTACCTCCCAATAAAAGTTTTTGTATAGCCCCCCCCTCTAGCAGCATTAGTTAACTATTCCTGCCCCAGGTTCCTCCATGGCTGTTTGGCACAATGTTTCTGTTTTTTGCGTACAATAGACTACACAACTAAATGTAGTTTAGTTACACACTTTATTGTTCTACACACATGTTTACCCCCCCTGCTGTAATGTGTTTTCCACACACATTATTTTTGTTCACAGTTCTTCCATCCTCATCAAACCGTGATTCTAAGCTGTCCTTTTTTGTTGTGATGTACCATCCCTACCTTCTGAGTTCTTACTGTTCTCCCCAATATGATTTCTATATTTATAGAGATATTGTGTATATTCTAGACCGCTTTTATATACCTATGCAGTATCATACAGTTAGTATTATTTTATTCACACCCCTTTTTATGAACCCACCCCGGGCCACCCTGTCCCCAGTATAAGTCACATCTTCCCTTCCTTCTTTTCCCCTTTCAATTATTATAGATATTATCTCATTTACAAACTGTTTTTTTTTTTCACACAATAAAATGTGAATTTTGGTTTATTGTTACACACATACCACCCAGGATTTATAATTAGAAACCCTCGCCCCCTGACCATACTGCCTTTATATTTACAATTTTATATCAACAGGGATGATTATTCTACACGAAAAAGTTTTTGATGTTAAATTCCTGGTGCTAATTTTGCCCCCCCAATTACCTTACATCTGATGTTTACGCCTGTCTACTAATTGTCCTCACATACCAGTTTTTTGACTCTTTGGTCCTGGCGGCAATCCAATTACTTCGCTCCCCCCCCTAGTCACCATTTTTACCCAACCATAATTTGAATTCTGCCTATTGAAAACTATCCTGACGAGACCTCATTACCCACTTTTTCTTATATAAAATTATTTAAAAATGGTCATTCCCACCTCTCCTCCCATTCAACTTCCCCCCCCAATTTCAGCACTATCGGAAATACCAACTCCTATTTTGAGGCCTTTTACTTCTTGTTACTGAAATAATTTCTATTTATTTACTACTTTCTCACCCATCGCAACCTGGACTGCGCGAATCTGTTTTGGTAAAGTTTTTCGAATACCACCAGAGCACCCTTTTTTTTCTTTGCCGAGTTTTATTCCCTCCCCCCCCGACCGCTTTTGACCCTTGTTTATGAACATTTCTTTCTTGATTGGAAAAGATTTAGAACCCAGTGTATTATACAGCGTTGTTCAAATTGAAAATGGAAGATGAAGTCATATCTGAATGATAAATATAATAAACTGTATAGATTTTTTTTCCCCAGTGCCTCTAGATTCTATTTTCAATATAAATCCATAAGATCATTTTTGAGCCTATGTATTAATCATTTTCCTTTTTGCCCAGGACAGTTTACCCTTTTCGAAACTTTAAATCTTGTAATTTAAAATGGGTCTGCCTAAGAGATAGTACATTCTCATCTGTACTGTCACTACTTCCTTTTTAATAGATAACGGTTGCTGCTTACGCTTTCCCCTTTTCAGGCGTCCCTTTTGATTATCTGTGTTACCAAGGTAATCTTCTATTTCAAATGGCCACACTGCGATTTGGCGTTTAGAGCCCCACAGCGACGATCAGGTACAGTGTCTCGTGCTTTTCACAACAGTATATGTTGGCCTTATCTCCCTGCCGATCTGTGTGACAATTGTAAGGCTTTCTTGCACATTTACACCCCCCACACGAACATACAACTTTACTTCGACAATTGCAATTAACTTGTATTTTCAAGATGCTGCTACTGTCTTTCTAACTAAATAACCGACAGTTTTGCTCAGGTATTGTCTGTCTACTTACATTTAAATGCGCTCTATTAAATGGCCCTCCCCTTCCTGCCCTTTCTGCTACCGTTTGTCACCATCGTGAATCACCTATCTGCTCTCCTACGGTACCCCATATCTCACCAAACAATTTACAATCTAAACAAAAATTTAAACCCCAGTCCCCACCATCTAACCCAATGGAACATTTATATGTGCACCACTACACCTAATCTTGTTTATTACCTTCTCAATTTCATTTTTCTACCTACGGATTCCCATCCACTATATTAACACATCTAATTGCTGGACAGGTTGTTGATTTCTTTCTTTCCCTCACTTTTGTGTATGGACCAATCCCTCGCTCAAGTCCATGCTCAATTTGTGAACAGATACGAGTAATTATGTATTTCTAATTCCTCATGCATTCACAAGTGGACTTCTTACCCCCGCCGAATCATTTTCCTACACTCTATGACTCTCATTACATTTGATACGCGTGGGTTTCTGTTTTCTAATTTAAACATGATGCTCGTCCCTAGTTTCTTGTGTTTTTCGTTGTTAATACCGACTATCGGCATAAGCGTCGGAACTGGTATTTAGATCGGAACAGCTCCACTTTGTCCCCCTTCCTTCATTTAGTATTATTTTTCCAAGTCTTTTAGTTATTAGTTTTTCATTCTAAACGCCGTCCGTTTTCACGGTCGTTATACCTCCCCCTCACTTAAAAAGTGTGTGTGTGTGTGTGTGTGTGTGTGTGTGTGGGGGTGTGTAGGTGTGTGTGTGTGTGCGTTTGTGTGTGTGTGTGGGGGTGTGAGAGAGTGGGGTGGGGGGGTGTAGGTGTGTGTGTGGGGGTGTGTGGGTGTGTAGGTGTGTGTGTGTGCGTTTGTGTGTGTGGGGGGGGGGGTAGTGTGTAGGTTTGTGTGTGTGTGTGTGTGACAGGGTAGTTGGGGGGGGTCCCATTCACATTGCATTACCCAGTGATCCCCTTTGGTGTGTTGTGGGTGTGTTGTTTTTCGTGTGTGTGTGGGTGTGTGGTGTGTGTGTGTTGCTTTGTGTGTGGTGGGGGCGGGTGGTAGGCGTTTGTACCGGGTTGTGTGGTGTGTGTGTGCCCGGGTAGTTGGGGGGTCCCACCATTCACTTGCACTTCCCCCAGTGATCCCCACCCCCTTTGTCGGCCCCACTTACCCGTGCGTATTACCCACCCCTACCTCCTGTCCGTGGCCCCGGACTCGCCATGGTGTCCTCTTCCCATCCCGCCTCCGGTGGTGTGGACTGGAGTCCCCGATCCCCGGGGCCCAACCGGGGGCCCTCATCGGCCGTCCTTGCGGTTGCTGCCATGTACCCTGGATTCCAAAGCCAGGGGACGCGACGTTTCCAGTGCTCGGACAGAATTGCGGGGGACGGCATAATTGTTTCTGTATTGCATACCCATGGCTGGGCTGGACTCTGATCTTACCTGGGGATTTCCCCATGTGACCCCCAGTAAAGACCCCATCTACCTCCAGAAGACCCCCAGGCTGCCTCCAGAAGCACCCCATCTACCCTCCAAAAAGACCGTCCGGCTACTCTCCAGAAACGACCACAGTCTACCCTCCAGAAAGACCCCAGGCTAGCTCTCCAAAAGAAACCTCAATATACCCTCCACAGAACTTTGACTCTCCGGCTAGCGCTCTCCAGAAAACCCTGCAGTATACCCCAAAGACCCGTGCTGCTCCAAGAAAAGACCCCAGTATACCCTCCAGTGAAAGACCCCCGTGCTGCTCTCGCAAGACCCCCGTATACCTCCAGAAAGACCCCCGTGCTGCCCAGCCGGCTGCTCTCTCCAGAAAGGGCCCAGGTCTACTCCATGAAAAAAAGAACCAGCACACCCCCTCCCGAAAACCAGGTGCCTCCCCAGAAAGTCCCAGTACCCCTGCCCTCCCGAAAGACCCAAAAGTACCCTCAGAAAGACCCTAGGCTCCACTCAGAAAGACCCCCAGAGCTGCTCTCCAAAAAGACCCAGGCTTCTCTCCAGAAAGACCGTCTACCATCCAGGAAAAAACCAAGCTGCTCTCCAGGAAGACCCAGTCTACCCGCCATAAAGGACCCTAGGCTGCCCCCAGAAAGACCCCCGCGACTGCTCTCCAGAAATAACCCACGGCTACCTCCAGAAAGACCCCCCTGCGCCCTCCAGGAAGACCCCAGGCACTACTCTCTAATAACAAGTCTAAGATTGGGAAAGGAATCTGAATCTTGTGGGGAATGTAACCTTTAATTGCCATCCCCTCTCTTCTTTACCATAACCTGGATTTCCCCACAACTATAAAAAACAAGACCACCAATTAAGGGACCTGGGGGAGCGGATACATCTATATACGAGGAGATATGATACCTTGTATCAACACGGGGGAGATAGATCCATTGTATATCAAGCAGGGGAGATGATACTCCTGTATCAACACAGGGAGATATATACATTTATCAATACAGGGGGAAGATAGATACATGGTATCAAACACAGCGGGGAAGAAATATATCATTGTCTCAATACAGGGAGATAGATACATTGTATCAACACCGGGGTGGACGATAGTATACATTTGTATCAATACAGGGGGAGATAAATACATTGTAATCAACACAGGGGGAGAAGATACATTGTAAAAATACAGGGGAGATAGATACATATTGTATCAACACAGCGGGGAGAGAGGCATTGTTACAGTGGCATGGGGATATAGATAATGTATCAATACAGGGGAGATAGCATGATAGACATTGTATCAAGTACCCGGGGAGATAGATACCATTGTAATCAAACACAGGGAGATAAGAGACAATTGACCAGTGGCATGGGGAGATAGATACATGTTATCAATACGGGGAGATAGATAATTTTTAACCAATGCGGGATGATAGTACATTGTTCAACACGGGGGGCAGATAAATTGTATCAAACACAGGAGCGGGAATAGATACACGTATCAAACAGGGGAGATAGGATACATTGTTTCATACAGGGGGATAAACATTGTGATAACATGTCAGGAGAAAGAGACATTTTATCAATAAAATACCTTGGAAACGGAAACATTGCATAAAAGTGCCAAAGGATCTGGAAACCAAATGAATAAAGGGAATAAACTGGTCTATACAAGAACGTTCATGGGAATAAGCAATGTTTGGAGAGACAGGACCTGTTACAGGATCTTTAGCTTTACTTTGAAACTCTGATGGAATCTTCTGGTGCCCTGGATCCATGATAGGGGAATCAGTATGACAGCTCCCACTTTTACTATCTCTAAACCAAAGACATGAAGGAAAAATCCAAAAACGCTGCCAAGACAAGGAGAGAGAAGGAGAATGGGGAATTCTATGAACTGGCTAAACTACTGCCCCTTCCATCTGCCATCACATCCCAACTGGACAAAGCCTCAATCATCAGACTGACCACCAGTTACCTGAAGATGAGAGCAGTTTTCCCTGATGGTGAGTACATGGGAATGTTATCCTGGGAATTTCCAATATCACTGGCTAGATAGTAAGCTCTGCAGCCCAGGGGATTTATAATCAGATCATGTTATTATTTATGATATAGTTTCCCTGATTAGAGAGACAGAGACTGGGAAATAGAATTGTCCAGATCACAATTTGAGCAGCAAATTCCTGGGAATTCGGGGTTTTTTTTGTATTTTTTTAGGAATATTATTAATTTTATTAATAGAAAATTTGCTCTAGATCCTATTCTAGATGTAAATAATCTTAATTAAATAATTCCCTGGTAGATTATACCTGTAATGAATTGTATCACTGTTCTACATAAATAATAATAGAATTATGATTCCTTAAAGAGGAGTGGGAAATGCACCCCAAGAACTTGCACTCTAATTTAACCCCTGCCTGACTTTATCTTGTCCACTGAATTCTCTATTTAAAATAAATATAAAATGAACGAAATTAGGATTATTGTGGAGGTTTCTTGTTTAATACGAGAAAACCAGGTTTAAAAAAGAATATGTATTGATTTATTTACATTTAAATTATTAATATGATTAAGTAAACATGATTATATAGTTTAATTATTGCCTATTTTATTTATTTTTTAAATAAATGTGTTTGGGTGGTACCCAATAGATGTTATTATTGTTTTTATATATATAGATGGTATTATTTATAATAAATGTTATTTATTATTAAGGTCATTATTTCTAATTAATGTTATTTATTCATTATAAATGCTATTATTTATATTAAATGTTATTTATTATTTATGAATGTTATTATTTATATATAATGTTATTTATTCATTATAAATGGTATTATTTATAGTGTTAAACATTCATTATAAATGCTATTATATATAGTGTTAATTATTCATTATAAATGGTATTCTATATAGTGTTAATTATTCATTATAAATGGTACTATTTATAGTGTTAATTATTCATTATAAATGCTATTATATATAGTGTTAATTAGTCATTAAATGGTTCTTTATAGTGGTTAACTTATTCATTAGAATGGTACTATTTATAGTGTTAATTATTCATTATAAATGCTATTATATATAGTGTTAATTAGTCATTAATAATGGTATTTATAGTGTTAATTATTCATTATAAATGGTACTATTTATAGTGTTAATTATTTATTATAAATGCTATTATATATAGTGTTAATTAGTCATTATAAATGGTATTTATAGTGTTAATTATTCATTGTGTATATATGTGTACATTATTTATAAATTATTTTATACTATTTTATTATAAATGGTCCAATTCTATAGTCGTGTTAACTTATTTATTACACATTGTACTAATTTATAAGAAGTTACATTATTTATATAAAGTGGTACTATTTATGAGTTAGTTATATCATGTACAAAGTAGTCAGTTAATTATCAGCTACTAGGGAAATAAATCATTTAAGTATGAAAGTGTTAATTATATTGATATGCTAGGAATGATACTCAAAGATCATTAGAAAGGAATAGTTTTATTTGAGTTAATACATCTATGTTTTGTTTTTAGCAAACGATTGGATGTTAAATTAATAAGAAATAACAAACAACTCGTTTATGCTCCTACATTGTAGATACAAAAACAACCATAAACAAGTTTTATTAATTTACAAAAGTCTGATCTATATAATAACTAATAATTTTATAATAATATAGTTTACAGAGTTGCTGTTTTTTAACTCACTTATGTGGCAAACCTCTAAATCAGAAAAATGTAATATTTAAAAATCCCATCCATGGTCCATGGGGCGAAAGATATAAGCTAAATGTCTCCTTCTCTGAATCGATTTACATTTACTGGTTGATCTGAGTTTGTGTTGATAACTGGGGAATGGTAGAAAAAAAGACAAGTCTGTTTATAAAGAATGTGTAGATTGCAAGGTCTGCAGTTCAGACTGTTGTTCTGTCGTTTTAAAACGATATATACAATACACCACAATACAAGCACAAGAAATATAGAGATTTTTTGAAATACAACCTCATTCATAATTTGATGGTATAGATGATAGAAATTATCTATTATAAGTAAAAATGTTTTTAATTATATAAACTATTTTTTTAAGTACTATGCATTGCAACATAACTTAATATTCCTGTTGAGATGATTATATCTCTGTATATAGATTATTATCATTATTGATTATATTATACATTATATCCCTGTAACAGATTAGTATTATTATACCTTCATATCTATGTATAACAGAATTATTATTATTATACATTATACATCTGTTAACAGATTATGTAACTATATCTCTGTATAACAGATTATTATACATTATATCTCTGTATAACAGATTATTATTATTATACATTATATCTCTGTATAACGATTGTATTATATACTTATATCTCTCTTATAGATTATTATTATTATTACTACTATTATTATTATTATTGATATTATTATTATTATTATTATTATTATTACAGACCATACTAGTGTGATCTGTGTATAATAATCCTCTCTGATCACAAGGTGTAGATTGTTGTTTATAGACCAATTGTCACAGATTAGATGCAGTCAGTTGAACCCAAAGGGGAACAGAGACTTTTCACTAATAGGAATGGGTTACATTAAAGGGGAACATAATAAACCTTTTCTCCAATAATAATATAGGGTTAAATTAAGGGTAACAAATGCTTTTTTATAGTAATAGGAAGGGGTTAAATTAAGGGGATCGGAAACGTTTCCATTAAAAAAGGTTTGAGTTAAAGGGGAACAAAGACTTTAATAATAAGAATAAAGATTAGAATGCGTTACAATAAAGAGGGGC
The DNA here is from genome assembly GCA_019447015.1 of Hymenochirus boettgeri. Taxonomy (NCBI): domain Eukaryota; kingdom Metazoa; phylum Chordata; class Amphibia; order Anura; family Pipidae; genus Hymenochirus; species Hymenochirus boettgeri. The sequence goes on along the minus strand of JAACNH010001557.1, from coordinate 28,540 downwards.
ATTGGCTTTTTTCCCACTAATATAAAAGGGTTAAATTTAAGTTGAACAAATACATTTATTACAGTATTAAGAAGGGGTTATATTAAAGAAGAACAGAGATTTTGCCACTGATAAGAATGGGTTAAATTAAAGAGTAAGAAAGCATTTTTACTCTAATCTGAAGATGGGTTAAATAAAGAGTAAAAAGCATTTTTACACTAATAAAATGGGTTAAATTAAGAGTAGAAAGCATTTTTACACTAATAGAATGGTTTAAATTAAAGAGTAAGAAGTATTTTTATACATAGATAGGAAGGGTTAAATTAAAGAGTAAGAAAGCATTTTTACACTGATAAGAATGGGTTAAATTTAAAAGTAAGAAAGCAGTTTTACACTAATAGGAATGGTATTTTTATACTAGTAGGAATGGGTTAAATTAAAGAGTAAGGAAGCCTTTTTACACTAATGGGAATGGGTTAAATTAAAGAGTAAGAAAGTATTTTTATACTAATAGGAATGGGTTAAATTAAAGAGTAAGAAAGCATTTTTCCACTAATAGGAATGGGTTAAATTAAGGAGAAAAAATATTTTTCCACTTGTAGGAAAGGGTTAAATTAAGAGTAAGAAGCATTTTTACACTAATAGTATGGGTTAATTAGAGAAAATATTTTCCACATAGGAAAGAATTTTTAACTAAAGAGATGGGTTTAAATTAAAGAGAGGAAAGTAAGGAAGATTTTACACACTAATAGGAATGGTTAAATTAAAGAAAGTATTTTTACACTAATAGGAATGGGTTAAATTCAAAGGAAAGTGTTTTTACACTAATAGGAATGGGTTAAATTAAAAAGAAAGTATTTTTACACTCATATGAATGGTTTAAATTAAGGAGTAAGAAAGCATTTGTACACTAATAGGAATGGGTTAAATTAAAAAGGAAGAAAGCATTTTTACACTAATAGGAATGGGTTAAATTAAAGAGTAAGAAAGCATTTTTACACTAATAGGAATGGGTTAAATTAAAGAGTAAGAAAGCATTTTTACACTAATAGGAATGGGTTAAATTAAGGAGAAAAAATATTTTTCCACTAATAGGAATTGGATAAATTAAAGAGTAAGAAAGCAGTTTACACTGATAAGAATGGGTTAAATTAAAGAGTAAAAAGTATTTTTCCACTTGTAGAAAGGGTTAAATTAAGGAGTAAGAAAGCATTTGTAATCTAATAGAAGGGTTAAATTAAAAAGTAAGAAAGCTTTTTACACTAAAGGAAAATAGGTTAAATTAAAGAGTAAGAAAGCTTTACACTAATAGGAATGGGTTAAATTAAAGAGTAAGAAAGCATTTACACAATAGGAATGGGTTAAATTAAGGAGAAAAAATATTTTTCCACTAATAGGAATTGGATAAATTAAAGAGTAAGAAAGCAGTTTACACTGATAAGAATGGGTTAAATTAAAGAGTAAAAAGTATTTTTCCACTTGTAGGAAAGGGTTAAATTAAGGAGTAAGAAAGCATTTGTAATCTAATAGGAATGGGTTAAATTAAAAAGGAAGAAAGCATTTTTACACTAATAGGAATAGGTTAAATTAAAGAGTAAGAAAGCATTTTTACACTAATAGGAATGGGTTAAATTAAAAAGGAAGAAAGCATTTTTACACTAATAGGAATGGGTTAAATTAAAGAGTAAGAAAGCATTTTCCACTAAGAAGGGGTTAAATGAATTACTCTGTTTAATAACAAAACTCCAAATTCTGCTTTTGTTCAAATATAATTAGATTAATTTAATTGGATAATTGAATTATCTGCCATTTTTGGTAGAGAAGGGGTTAAGTGACAATTATCTGACTACTGTTCCCTGTAATTATTTTATTAGTTAGTTACTATTGGTGGGTTTTTTTATCTGGGTTTAGGGTAATGGGTTAATAGGGAGACTTTAAGTTCAATCTTACCATGTTAAATAATTGTTAGAAATAGTCTAGAGATTATTTTATAAGGAATGTCATTTTATCTGTGCAGCAGATCTGCAGGAATAATATGGTACGAATTTTTATAGATTGTGTACTGTGTGGGAATAGGACATGATAACAGTGGAACTTGTTTAAATCAGCATTTAAGATATTAAATAGAGAGAAAAAAAGAAAAAACTTAAAATAGGATAGAAAATAGATAAATAGACAGATATATTAACAGACAGTTAATAAATAGAAATATAAAGATGATATAAAGAGATATAAAGATAATTGATAACAAATAGATAGAGATATAATAGACAGATAGATATATATATAACAATACTGTGTAACTTTATCAAGCCTTAATAAATCTAAGCACCAGACCAATGTTGCTGTTGTGCACAGGGAATAACAAACTTATGTTTCACAAGACCCGTGAGTGCTCCAAGTATGGTTTGGGATCCAGACTGGAAGCACCCAGACAAGGCTGAAAAAGCCACGAAGGTAGAGTGTACACTATTTGAATAGATATAGATAGACAGACAGACAGATAGTAGATAAACACACAAATAGACAATATAGGATAGATTAGATAAAGATAATAGCAGACGTGATAAAGATAGATCGAATCGATAGACTAGATCGATAGATCAACATCATGCTAGATAGCTAGTCGCTAGATAGCTCAGATCTCATAGTCGTGATCTCGATCGAGATAGTGTACTAGATACTACGATAGCTCAGACCTCGCTCGCTCGCATCTGCTCGCTCATCCTGATCGCTCGGTGCTCGCTCGCTGCTCCGTGCTCGCTCGCTCGCTCGACTCCTCTCTCGCTCGCTCGCTCTCGCTGTGCGCCCTCGCTCGCTCGATCGCTCGCTCGCTGCTCCGCGGATCCTCGCTCCCGACTCGCTCGCTCACTCCTCGATCACTCGACTCGCTCGCTCGCTCGCTCGCTCGCTGTCTCGCTCGCTCGCTCGCTCGCTTCCTCGGCTCTTCTCGCTCTGCGCTCGCTCGCTTCGCTCGCTCGTCGCTCTCCTCTCGCTGGCCGCTCGCTCGCTCCCTCGCTCGCTCGCTCGCTCGCTCGCTCCGCTCGCGTCGCTCGCCTCGCTGCTCGCTCGCTGCCTCGCTCGCGTCGCCTCGCCGCTCGCTCCGCTCGCTGCCGCTCGATCGCATCGCTTCGACGCCTCGCTCCTGGGTAGCTCGCGTCGCGCTCGCTGCTCGCTCGCTCGCTCGCTCGCTCGCTCGCTCGCTCGCGTCGCTCGCATCCATCGCCTCCGCTCATCGCTCTCTAGCTCGCATCGCTCGCTCGCTCGCTGTCGATCGCTGGCGCTCTCTCGCGTCGTCCGCGCTAGCTCTCGATCGCTTCTCGCTGGCTGTCGCTCGCCTGCTCCCTACTACTCTACTCCAGCTCCTTAGCTGCTCGCTGGCGCTCTCGCTCCCTCGCTCCCCGGCGCTACGCTCCCTCCTCTCCTCGCTGCTCGCTCCGCTGCTCGCTCCTTGAGCGCGCTCCCAGCTCGTCGCTGGTCTGCTCGCGCGCTCGCTGCTCGCTGGCCCTCGCTCCGCTCGTCGCTCCCCTCGCTTCGCCTCGCTCGCTTCCCGCTCGCTCGCTCGCTCTCTTCCTCTCTCGTCGGATGCGCGCGCGCTGCGCTCCGTACTCGATCATGCTCGGTAGCTCGATCGATAGAACGATACATAGCATAAGCTCGACAGATCGATCGTCATAGCTAGATCGACAGTAGCTTCACTCGCTCGACTGCGCTCCTCTAGCTAGCTGCTCGCTTTGTCGATAATGCTAGCTCGCTAATGATGATATTGCGAGCTCGATAGATCGATAATAGTAGATAGGTACGATAGATGATACGATAGCTCTCTCGCATCTCTGCTCGATTGAGCACATCCGCTCGACGATAGCTCGCTAGCTAGCTAGTATTAGTTGCATGTGTGTGGGTTATCGCTGCTGCTCATGCTCGATGCGCGATCGTTTGTTCTCGGCCCCCTGCTACCCATACATATGTTTCTCCTCGTCGGGTTCCTGCCTAGGGTGCTCGCTGGTTGTGGTGGGTAGTTGGCTGCCCCCTGTTCTACTGTGCTGTCGTTTGTATTTTCCTTCCGGGAGACTGTATTTTTGCTGTGTGTGTATTTTTACTACAGGAGACACTGAGGGATAAAAATCTGTATGTGTAGTCCCCTGGTTAAACCGTCTAAATATAAATCTCCATACACATATACATTATATACTATATTATATATATATATTATATATATCTATATCTCACACACCCACACCACACACCACACACAAAAAAATACCACACACACACACAATACATGGGTATCACCAACCATTACTTACTCTTGAGGTAGAAATACTACCTACACCCCTCCTCCTACTGGTCTGTCTATAGGATTTTGGGTCTCTTCTATTCATCCCTCTATTAAATATTTATCATCTACAACATGTTTTATACACTGTTCATATACTGTATCTAAACATATCTATCTCTCTCTAATATCACTTTCTATCTTTATTATCATCTATTTCTATTTATCTATCTATCGATCTATCTGTCTGTCTATCTATATATCTCTATTTAATCATCTGTTTATCTGTCCTTTATTTATCATCTATTATCTATCTAATCTATCTATCTATCCATCTAATCTATCTATCTATCTATCTATCTATCTATCTATCTATCTATCTATCATCTATCTATCTTTATCATTTATCATCTATCATCTATCTATTTGTATGTATGTATCTATCTATCAATGTATTCATCTATCTGTCTGTCATCTATCTATCTATTCATCTTCTGTCTGTCTGCTATCTATCTATTTCTATTTATCTATCTATCTATCCATTATCTATCTATCTATTATCTATCTATCTATCTATCTATCTATCTATCTATCTATTTATATTTATCTATCTATCTATCTATCTATCATCTATCATCTCTCTCTCTCTCTCTCTATCTATCTATCTATCTATCTATCTATCTATCTATCTATCTATCTATCATCTATTAATCTATTATCTATCTATCTATCTATCTTATCTATCTTCTATAATATCTATCTATCTATCTATCTATCTACTTATCATCATTATCTATCTATCTATCATCTATCTATCTATCTATCTCATCTATTTATTTATTTTTTATCTATCTATCCATCTATGTTATCTATCTATCTCTCATCTATCTATCATTCTAAACCTGTCTATGTATTTCTCTCTAGCTGATATTTATCTACTATCGCTAATTGTTCCTCTAGCTCACCCTGGTAGTCAGTTTTACTCTCTATCTCTTCAAATTATTCATAGTTATTGAAGACCTAGAGTCAATCATAGGCAAATTCACGCTACATAACTGTATATGGGGGTAACATATTAGGGTGATAATGTGCTTAGTGTGGCAGTGTATAAACCTATTTAAAGAGTCTAGAATATGGGTTTCAATAGAGAATCATCCCATGATTGCCCCAAGATTACCAACCTAGATATGCAATTTATATCTTGAATCTACATGACTACCAGGTGTTTCATATCTGGAACCTACAAAATTACCAGGTGTTTCATATCTAGAACCCATAGCTTTACTAGGTGTTTCCTAGCTAGAACCTACAAAATGACCAGGTATTTTGTATCTAGAACCCACAGCTTTACCAGGTGTTTCATATCTAGAACCTACAGAATTACCAGGTGTTTCATATCTAGAAACTACAGTTTTACCAGGTGTTTCATATCTAGAACCTACAGCTTTACTAGGTGTTTCATCTCTAGAACCTACAGTTACCAGGTGCTCCATACCTAGAACCTAGAGCACTGCCAGGTGTTCCATATCTTGAAGCTACAGCTTTACCAGTTGTTTCATCTAGAACCCAAAGCTTTACTACATGCTTCATTTGAAGAACCTACAGCTTTACCAGGTGTTCCATATCTAGAACCTACAGATGTACTAGGCGTTTCATCTCTTGAACCTATAGCTTTATCAGGTAGTATTATCAAGAACCTACAGCTTTACCATCTAGAACTCCTATAGATGTTCACCATCTAAAGCCCAGTGCTTTGCCAGATTTTCTAAAAACCTGTGTTTTAGCAGATATTCCAGATCTAGAACCCACTGCTTTACTAAATAATTCCTATCTAGTACCTATCACTTTAAGAGACATTTCATATATAAAACCTACCATTTTGGGAGATGAGATCTAGAACCTACAGCTTTACCTGATATTTTCTGATATGTTCCTGTGCCTAGAACCTTCCAATTTATCAGACAATCACTATCTAGAACCTGCCACTTTACCAGCTGTTTCTGGACCAAGAACTTTCCACTTTACCAGACAATACAGATTTAGAACCTACCATATTACCAGACATTCCATATATTAAACCATCCCCTAAACTGTGTATATACATCTGCCCGTGACTTACCAAACCTACACACATAGTTAAAATAGTACCAGACACTTCTCCGAGGCCCATTCTCTGTCAGCTTGTTTCTCTTTTATCAATATAACATTCTTACTATTCTTTATTTTCATGGATTTGGATGCTAAAGACTTAATACCTCCTCCTGCTGTGTGAGTTCTGGTTTATTTCTAACAATGACACACTGGGTCATTTAAGGACATTAACTTAATAGACTTTTAACTTTATAAAAGAAAGGAATAGGATTGTGCCCTGTGTTAGGGGTGAATGTTTCAAGGGATTTATTTTACAGACACTTTAAATTACTCAAGTAGGATCCCATTGAATCCAATATCCCGTAATTATTAATATTATTGTGGATTTATATAGTGTCAACATCTTCCGTAACGCTTTACAATTACATGTATACATTCACATCAGGCCCTGCCCCAAAGAGCTTACAATCTAATCACATTTATTTGATACATACAACCTATCAGTATGTCTTTATGATCGTGGGGGAAACCGGAGGAAACCCACGCAAGCACGGGGAGAACATACAAACACCTTGCAGATGTGTCCAAGGGTAAAATTTAACTCAAGGTATCAGTGCTAACCACTGAGCCACCATAAATTCCTTGAACTATTGTATCAGTCAATGGATTTCCCTGGGGTTTGCAGTTGATACATTGTGTCTGCTGTGTTTATGTGTGTGACAGTGTGTGTATTTGTGCCTCTGAGTCTTTAATATATTAGATGTATTTGCATATACAGTACCTGAGAATCAAAGTCTCTCTATACTATATGCGATATAAGTTGAATGGTGATTCACTTTGAAGACCAGAATTGTCTACCCTGCACTGACGAGACCCAACAAGGTGGAAAATAGTCTACAGGTGGCGCTGTGGTTCTGTTTTCTGGTCATTAAATGCTCTGACTGTCTAAATGCTCCTATTACATTAAAAACTGTACATTTGACCTGACAGGACACCATCTATTTCCAATCAGTCTGTGGTGTTTATTTAGTTCCTCTACTTTGAACCTACCACATTACCAGACAACCAAGATCTAGAAACTGACATTTTACCAGCTGCTGCTGGATCAAGAACCACAGATTTAGAACTGGCCATTCTGGTGTTTATTTAGTTTAGAATAATAATAATTATTATTTAGTATAAGTTCTTTTTAATTCACTATAGTGTAGCGAAGAATCAATATTTCCTTTTTGCTGGTTGATATACATGCTGTGCTACCTTTGTAAGACAGAGCCTGCTTTATTGAGCTAGATTGATCTGTTGTAGGGTACAAGGCAATAGTTGAGGTCATTCGGTGTCTTTGAATATTTACACATCATTTTGTACATTGGTGGTTTTATTTACCGTGTGTTTCCATGCGCAGATTTCATTTAAAATGGAAATGGCAAATTAATCTGAAATACAAAATTATTCCTGGTCATTTCTTGGTACGAATTCCAATCCATTCTCTGCTACTGACCTACTGTATGTCTATGATCTACGAGTAGATTGTAAGCTCTTTGACGCAAGGTCTGATGTGAGGGGAATCCCTTCCTGCTTTATCTGGTAAACCCTGGCGTGTGCTTTGCTTCTGATGACCACAGGTTGACTTATTGATTATATCCATATTAATTAAAGTCAATTGGTGCTGCCTTGTTAGGGACATGGACATTGCATGTGATGATGGAAGGTTCATTGGATGGTTTAAAAAAAAAGCTGGATGAGTTTCTACAAACAAGGAATTTTACAAGTTACTGGTATTGATACATAAAGTAGAGTTGGGAAAGGGTTTGTCACTGTGAGAACGGTAAAGCCATGGAACTGTCTTCCAGTGGACGTTGTTATGGCAGGTTCATTAGTCAGTTTAATAAAAAGCTGGATGGGTTTCTACAGACAAGGAATGTTACAAGTTACTGGTATTGATACATAAAGTAGAGTTGGGAAAGGGTTTGTCACTGTGAGAACGGTAAAGCTATGGAACTGTCTTCCAGTGGACGTTGTTATGGCAGGTTCATTGGTCAGTTTAATAAAAAGCTGGATGAGTTTCTGCAAACAAGGAATGTTACAATTTACTGGTATTGATACATAAAGTAGAGTTGGGAAAGGGTTTGTCACGGTGAGAACGGTAAAGCTATGGAACTGTCTTCCAGTGGACATTGTTATGGCAGGTTTATTGGTCAGTTTAATAAAAAGCTGGATGAGTTTCTACAAACAAGGAATGTTACAAGTTACTGGTATTGATACATAAAGTAGAGTTGATCCAGGGAAATTTCCCATTGCCACTTGGAGTCAGGAAGGAATTGTTTTCCCCTTCATAAATTTGTTTGTTTTTTTTTTGCCGTCCTCTGGATCAACAGTTAGGCAGGAAATGAGGATATTGCTAGATGGGTTGGACTGTATGGACGTATGTCTTTATTCAACCTCAAATACTATACTATACTATACTATACTATACTATTCTGTACTATACTATACTATACTATACTATTCTGTACTATACTATACTATACTATTCTGTACTATACTATACTATACTATTCTGTACTATACTGTACTATACTATACTATTCTGTACTATACTAACAGTTAGGCAGGAAATGAGGATATTGCTAGATGGGTTGGACATGTATTATATATAAATAATGTGCACAGAGTGTGTGTGTGTGTGTGTGTGTGTGTTACTGATACACAGAAGTTCCTATTGAATTTCTAATGTATTTTTGACTGTAAGTGAATGAATGTAATATTTACTACAGGGAGACACTGAGGGGATTAAAAATCTGTATGTGTAGTCCCTGGTTAAACAGTCTAAATATAAATCTCCATACACATATACAGTATATATATATATATATATATATATATATATATATATTACACACACACCACACCACACACACACACACACACACACACACACATACAGGGTATACACCAACCATTACTCTGTGAGGTAGAAATACTACCTACACCCCTCCTCCTACTGGTCTGTCTATAGGATGTTTGGGTCTCTATTCATCCCCTTCTATTAAATATTTATCATCTACAAACATGTTTTATAACTGTTCATATACTGTATCTAAACATATCTATCTATCTCTATATATCATCTATTATCTATCTTTATTTATCATCTATTATCTATTTATCTATCTATCGATCTATCTGTCTGTCTATCTATATATCTCTATTTATCATCTGTTATCTGTCTTTATTTATCATCTATTATCTATCTATCTATCTATCTATCTATCTATCTATCTATCTATCTATCTATCTACTATCTATCTATCTTTCTATTATCATCTATCTTATCTATTACATTTATATCATCATCTACTATCTGTATGTTTATGTATCATCTTATCAATGTATTCATCTATCTGTCTGTCTCTACTATCTATTCACTATCTGTCTGTCTGCTATCTATCTATTTCTATTTATCTATCTATCTATCCATTATCTATCTATCTATCTATTATCTATCTATCTATCTTCTATCTATCTATCTATTTATATTTATCTATCTATCTATCTATCTATCATCTATCTCTATCTCTCTCTCCTCATCTATCTATCTATCTATCTATCATCTATCTATCTATCTATCTATCCTATCTATCAATCTATTAATCTATTATCTATCTATCTATCTATCTATCTATCTATCTATCTCTATCTATCTATCTATCTATCTAATCATCTATTATCTATACTATCATCTATCATCTATCTATCTACTATTTATTTATATTTATCTATCTATCCATCTACTATCATCTATCTATTACATCATTTCTATCTATTTCTATTTGTCATCTATTATCTATCTATCTCTCATCTATCTATCATTCTAAACCTGTCTATGTATTTCTCTCTAGCTGATATTTATCTACTATCGCTAATTGTTCCTCTAGCTCAACCCTGGTAGTCAGTTTTACTCTCTATCTCTTCAATTATTCATAGTTATTGAAGACTAAGTCAATCATAGGCAAATTCACGCTACATACTGTATATGGGGGTAACATATTAGGGTGATAATGTGCTTGTGTGGCAGTGTATAAACCTATTTAAAGAGTCTAGATATATGGTTTCAATAGAGATCATCCCATGATTGCCCCAAGATTACCAACCTAGATATGCAATTTATATCTGAATCTACATGACTACCAGGTGTTTCATATCTGAACCTACAAAATTACCAGGTGTTTTCATACTAGAACCCTAGCTTTACTAGGTGTTTTCTAGCTAGAACCTACAAATGACCAGGTATTTTGTATCTAGAACCCACAGCTTTACAGTGTTTTCATATCTAGAACCTACAGAATTCCCAGGTGTTTCATATCTAGAAACTACAGTTTTACCAGGTGTTTCATATCTAGAACCTACAGCTTTACTAGGTGTTTCATCTCTAGAACCTACATTGTTACCAGGTGCTCCATACCTAGAACCTGAGCACTGCCAGGTGTTCCATATCTTGAAGCTACAGCTTTACCAGTTGTTTCATCTAGAACCCAAAGCTTTACTACATGCTTCATTTGAAGAACCTACAGCTTTACCAGTGTTTCCATATCTAGAAACCTACAGATGTACTAGGCGTTTCATCTCTTGAACCTTAGCTTTATCAGGTAGTATTATCAAGAACCTACAGCTTTACCATCTAGAACTCCTATAGATGTTCACCATCTAAAGCCCAGTGCTTTGGCCAGATTTTCTAAAACCCTGTGTTTTAGCAGATATTCCAGATCTAGAACCCACTGTTTTACTAAATAATTCCATCTAGTACCTATCACTTTAAGAGACATTTCATATATAAACCTACCATTTTGGGAGATGAGATCTAGAACCTAACTTTACCTGATATTTTCTGATATGTTCCAGTGCCTAGAACCTTCCAATTTATCAGACAATCACTATCTTAGAACCTCCACTTTAACCAGCTTTTTCTGGACCAAGAACTTTCCACTTTACCATACAATACAGATTTAGAACCTACCATATTACCACAACTTCCATATATTAAACCATCCCCTAAACTGTGAATTCATTGCCGGGACTTACCAACCTACACACATAGTTAAAATAGTACCAGACACTTCTCCGAGCCCATTCTCTGTCAGTTGTTTCTCTTTTATCATATAACATTCTTACTATTCTTTTTTTCATGGATTTGGATGCTAAAGACTTAATACCTCCTCCTGCTGTGTGAGTTCTGGTTTATTTCTAACAATGACACACTGGTCATTTAAGGACATAACTTATAGACTTTTAACTTTATAAAAAAGGAATAGGATGTGCCCTGTGTTAGGGGTGAATGTTTCAAGGGATTTATTTTACAGAACACTTTAAATTACTCAAGTAGGATCCCATTGAATCCATAATCCCGTAATTATTAATATTATTGTGGATTATATAGGTCAACATCTCCGTAACGCTTTACAATTACATGTATCCATTCACATCAGGCCCTGCCCCAAAAGCTTACAATCTAATCACATTTTTTGATACAACCTATCAGTATGTCTTTATGATCGTGGGGAAACCGGAGGAAACCCACGCAAGCACGGGAGAACATACAAACACCTTGCAGATGTGTCCAGGGTAAAATTTAACTCAATGGTATCATGCTAACCACTGAGCCACCATAAATTCCTTGAACTATTGTATCATCAATGGATTTCCCTGGGTTTGCAGTTGAACATTGTGTCTGCTGTGTTTATGTGTGTGACAGTGTGTGTATTTGTGCCTCTGAGTCTTTAATATATTAGATGTATTTGCATATACAGTACCTGAGAATCAAAGTCTCTCTATACTATATGCGATATAAGTTGAATGGTGATTCACTTTGAAGACCAGAATTGTCTACCCTGCACTGACGAGACCCAACAAGGTGGAAATAGTCTACAGGTGGCGCTGTGGTTCTGTTTTCTGGTCATTAATGCCTGACTGTCTAAATGCTCCTATTACATAAAAACTGTACATTTGACCTGACGGACACCATCTATTTCCAATCAGTCTGTGGTGTTTATTTAGTTCCTCTACTTGAACCTACCACATTACCAGACAACCAAGATCTAGAAACTGACATTTTACCAGCTGCTGCTGGATCAAGAACCAGATATTTAAACTGGCCATTCTGGTGTTTATTTAGTTTAGAATAATAATAATTATTATTTATATAAGTTCTTTTTAATTCACTATAGTTGCGAAGAATCAATATTTCCTTTTTGCTGGTTGATTACATGCTGTGCTACCTTTGTAAGACAGAGCCGCTTTATTGACTAAATTGATCTGTTGTAGGGTACAAAGGCAATAGTTGAGGTCATTCGTGTCTTTGAACATTTACACTCATTTTGTACATTGTGGTTTATTTACCGTGTGTTTCCATGCGCAGATTTCATTTATAAATGGAAATGGCAAATTAATCTGAAATACAAAATTATTCCTGGTCATTTCTTGGTACGAATTCCAATCCATTCTCTGCTACTGACCTACTGTATGTCTATGATCTACGAGTAGATTGTAAGCTCTTTGACGCAAGGTCTGATGTGAGGGGAACCCTCTTCTGCTTTATCTGGTAAACCCTGGCTCTGTGCTTTGCTTCTGATGACCACAGGTTGACTTATTGATTATCCATATTAATTAAAGTCAATTGGTGCTGCCTTGTTGGGGACATGGACATTGCATGTGATGATGAAGGTTCATTGGATGGTTTAAAAAAAAAGCTGGATGAGTTTCTACAAACAAGGAATTTACAAACGTTACTGGTATTGATACATAAAGGTGATTGGGAAGGTTTGTCACTGTGAGCGTAAAGCCATGGAACTGTCTTCCAGTGGACGTTGTTATGGCAGGTTCATTAGTCAGTTTAATAAAAAGCTGGATGGTTTTCTACAGACAAGGAATGTTACAAGTTACTGGTATTGATACTAAGTAGAGTTGGGAAGGGTTTTGTCACTGTGAAGAACGGTAAAGCTATGGAACTGTCTTCCATGTGGACTTGTTTTTGGCAGTTCATTGGTCAGTTTAATAAAAAGCTGGATGAGTTTCTGCAAACAAGGAATGTTACAATTTACTGGTATTGATACATAAAGTAGAGTTGGGAAAGGGTTTGTCACGGTGAGAACGGTAAAGCTATGGAACTGTCTTCCAGTGGACATTGTTATGGCAGGTTATTGGTCAGTTTAATAAAAAGCTGGATAGTTTCTACAAACAGAATGTTACAAGTTACTGGTATTGATCATCAAGTAGAGTGATCCGGGAAAGGTTTGCCTTGCACTGTGGAACGGTAACAGTAAGGAATTGCTTTCCCTTAGTGAGTTTGTTTGGCAGGGTCATTGTCAGTTAATCAAAAGCTGGATGGTTTCTACAAACAAGGAATGTTACAGTTACGGTAATTGATACATAAAGTAGAGTTGGGAAAGGGTTTGTCACTGTGATAAGGGAAAGCTAATGAACTGTCCTTCCAGTGAGAACTGTTTGTTATGGCATGTTCATTGTTCAGTTTAGATAAAAAAGCTGGATGAGTTTCTGCAAACATGAATGTTACAAGTTACTGTATTGCTTCCCTCAAGTAAAGAGTTGGGAAAGGGTTTGTCCACTGTAGAAACGGTAAGCTGGGACTGTCTCCATGACTTGGTTAATGGGCAGGATTCACATTGGTCAGTTAAAAAAAGCTTGTATGAGTTTCCTGCAAACAAGGATGATTACAAGTTACTGCTATGATCATAAAAGTAAGAGTTTGGGAAGGGTGTTTTTCACTGTGGCTGAACGGTAAAACTAATGGAACTGTCTTCCAGTGGAGCGTTGTATGTGCAGGTTCATTGGGTCCAGTTTAATACAAAGCTGGATGAAGTTTCCTCAAACAAGGAATGTACAAGGTTTACTGGTATTGATCCATAAAATAGAGTTGGGCAAGGGTTGTTCACTTTGAAACGGTATTACAAGCTTGGAACTGGCTTCCAGTGGCTTTTGTTATGGGCAGGTTCATTGGTCAGTTAATAAAGCTGGATTGAGTTTCTACAAACGGAAATGTTACAAGTTCTGGTATTGATAAATAACTCGAGTTGGGAAAGGTTTGTCCACTGTGGATACGGTAAAGCTTGGAACTGTCTTCCAGTTGTACGTTAGTTATTGCCGGTTCATGGTCAGTTTAATACAAACTGGAATGAAGTTTTCTACAAACAAGATGTTACAAGTACTTGGGATTGATACATAAAGTAGAGTTGGGTAAGGGTTTGTCACTGTAGAACGGTAAGCTATGGAACTGCTCCAGTGATGTTGTTGGCAGTTCATTGGTCGCTTTAAAAAAAAAGCTGGATGAGTTTTTTCTGCAAACAAGGAATGTTAAAAAGTTACGGGTATTACATCATAAAGTAAGTTGGGAAAGGGTTTTGGTCACTGTGAAACGTAAAGCTATGAACTGTCTTCCAGTGGATGTTTGTTATGGCAGTTCATTGTCAGTTTATAAAAAGCTGATGAGTTTTTCTACAAACAAGGAATTCCATACGTGGTATGTAACCTAAAGTAGAGTTGGGAAGGGTTTGTCACTGTGAGAAGGTAAGCTATGGAACTGTCTCCGTGGACGTTTGTTATGGCGTTCATTGGTTCAGTTTAATAAAAGCTGGATGAAGTTTCTGCAACACAACAGGAATGTTACAACAGTTTACTGAGTATTGATACATAACAAGTAGAGTTGGAAAGGGTTTTTTCACTGTGATACGGTAAAACAATGGAACTGTCTTCCAGTGACGTTGTGTTGGCAGGTTCATTGGTCCAGTTGAATAAAAAGCTGGATTAGTTTGCTACAAACACGGAATGTTACAAGTTACTGGAGTGATACAACATACAGTATAGTTGGGAAAGGGTGTTTTTCACTGTGAGAACGGTAAATCTTGGAAACTGGTCTTCCAGTGGACGTTGTTATGGCAGTTCCATTGGTCAGTTTATAAAAAGCTGGATGAAGTTTCTACAACAAGGATGTTACAAGTTACTACTGGTATTGATCATAAAGTAGAGTTGGGAAAGGGTTTGTCACTGTGAAGACGGTAAAGCTATGGAACTGTCTTCCAGTGGACGTTGTTATGGCAGGTTCATTTGGTCAGTTTAATAAAAAGCTGGATTGGTTTTCTAACAAACAAGGCATGTTGACAAGTATATGGGATGATACATAAAGTAGAGTTGGGCAAGGGTTTGTGCACTGTGAGAACCGGTAAGCACTGGAACTGTCCTTTCCAGTGGACC
Source organism: Hymenochirus boettgeri (assembly GCA_019447015.1). NCBI lineage: Eukaryota > Metazoa > Chordata > Amphibia > Anura > Pipidae > Hymenochirus > Hymenochirus boettgeri. The sequence continues at coordinate 12,933 of JAACNH010001557.1, read as the reverse complement.
GTTGTTATGGCAGGTTCATTAGGTCATTTAATAAAAGCTGAATGGGTTTTCTACAGGACAAGATGTTTCAGTTCTGGTATTGATACATAAGTAGAGTTGGGAAAGGGTTTTGTCACATGTGAAGAACGGTAAAAGCTATGGAATGTCTTCCAGTGGACGGTGTTATGGCAGTCATTTGTCGTTACTGAAAGCTGGATGAGTTCTACAAACAAGGAATGTTACAATTATGCTAGTTGATACATAAAGTAGAGTTGGGAAAGGGTTTTGTCACGTGATGAACGTTAAAGCTATGGAACTGTTTCCAGTGGACAGTTGTTTATGGCAGGTGGTATTGGTCCAGTTTAATAAAAAGGCTTGAATGAGTTTTTTTAGCAAACAAGGAATGTTACAAGGTTCTGGTATTGATACATAAAGTAGAGTGATCCAGGGAAATTCCCATGCACTGGGAGTAGGAAGGATTGTTTTCCCCCTTCATAATTTGGTGGGTTTTTTTGTCCTCCTCTGGATCACAGTTAGGCAGGAAAATGAGGGAATATGCTAGATTAAAAAAAAAAAAAAAAGGGGTTAAATTAAAGAGTAAAAAGATTTTTCCACTTGAGGAACGGGTTAAATTTAAGAGTAAGGAAGCATCTTTACAATAATAGGAATGGGTTAAATTAAAGGAGTAAGAAATATTTGTAAACTAATAGGAATGGGGTAAAATTAAAGAGAGGAAAGTAAGGAAGCATTTTACCACTAATAGGAATGGGTTAAAATTAAAAGAAAGTTTTTACACGAATAGGAATGGTTAAATCAGGGAAAGTGTTTTGAAACCTAATAGGAATGGGTTAAATTAAAAGAAAGTAGTGTGACACTCATATGAATGGTTTAAATTAAGGAGTAAGAAAAGATTTGTACATATAGGAATGGGTTAAATTAAAAAGGAAGAAAAAGCAATTTTTACATAATAGGAAGGGTAAATTAAAGATAAAGAAGCATTTTCCACTAATAGGAATGGTTAAATTAAAGAGTAGAAAGCATTTACACTAATAGGAATGGGTGAAAATTAAAGGAGAAAAAATATTTTTCCACAATAGGAATGGATAAATTAAGAGTAAGAAAGCAGTTACATGATAAGAATGGGTTAAATTAAAGAGTAAAAAATTATTTTTCCACTTGTAGGAAAAGGGTTACATTAAGGAGTAAGAAAGCATTGTAATTAATAGGAAGGTTAAATTAAAAAGTAGAAAGCTTTTGACACTAAAGGAATAGGTGTAAATTAAAGTAGTAAGAAAGCATTTTTACCACTAATAGGAATGGGTTAAATTAAGAGTAAGAAGCAATTTTTACACTAATAGGATGGTTAATTAAGGAGAAAAACTATTTTTCGACTAATAGAATTGGATAAAGTAAAGAGTAGAAAGAGTGTACATGATGAAGAATGGGTTAAATTAAAGAGCTAAAAAGTATGTTTCCACTTGTAGGAAGGTTAAATTAAGGAGTGAGAAAAGCATTTGTAATTAATAGGAATGGGTTAAATTAAAAAGGAGAAAGCATTTTGACACTAATAGGCATAGGTTAAATAAAGAGTAGCAAGGCATTTTTACACTAATAGGAAGGGGTAAATTAAAAAGGAAGAAAGCATTTTTACACTAAAGGAATGGGTTAAATTAAAGAGTAAGAAGCATTTTCAAATAAGAAAGGGGTAAATTAAATACTAGGTTTAATAAAAAAACTCCAAATTCTGCTTTTGTTACAAAATAATAATTAGATTAATTTAATTGGATAATTGAATTATTGCCATTTTTGGTAGAGAAGGGGTTAAGTGACAATTACTGACTATGTTCCCTGTAATTATTTATGTTAGTACTATTGGTGTGTTTTATCTGGTTTAGGGTAATGGGGTAATGAGGGAGACTTAAGTTCAATCTTACCAGGTTAAATAATTGTTAGAACTAGTCTAGGATATTTTATAAGGAATGTCATTTATCTGTGGCAGAGATCTGAGGAATCATATGGTACGAATTTTATAGATTGTGTACGGTGTGGGAATAGACATGATACAGTGGAACTTGTTTAAATCAGCATTTAAGATATTAATTAGAGACGAAAAAAAGAAAAAACTTAAAATAGGATAGGAAAATGGATTTGACCTCATTGAAATATGACAGATATTTATTATACAGCCATATATAAATATGATAATTTATAAATAAGAGATATAAAGATTTTTAATTTAATTTTTTTTTTGATTATATATTTAGATTAATTGTAGTAACATATATAGATAGTATGAGATATATAGACAGTAGATAATAGATTATATAATCAATACTCGTGTAACCTTTATTAAGCATTTTTTTAATGTAATTATCTTATAAGCACACAGACAAACTTGTTGCTGGTGTGCACAGGGATCACATAACAACTTATGTTTCAAGACCCGTGAGTGCTACAAGTTATGGTTTGGGATCCAGGACTGGAAGAACACCAGACAAGGCTGAAAAAGCACACGAAGGGAGAGTTGGTACTACGAGTTGGAAGAGAGGAGAGAGACAGACGACAGATAGGTAGATGAAACCACAAATAGACAGATACGGTTAGAGAGAGAGAGAGATAGAGAGTAGAGATGAGAGAGAGTAGAGAGAGAGATAGAGAGAGAGATAGATAGAGAGAAAGATAGATAAAAGATGAGATGAGCGAGAGAGATAGAGAGAGAGAGAGAGAGAGGCATTAATAGATAGGTGGAGAGATAGCTGAATAAAGTGAGAGATAGAAGAGTAGTAGATAGAGATATGCATAATAGAAGAGAGGGGGGAGTGGGAGAGAGAGAGGATAAAGGAGAGAGAGGATGATAGAGGGAGAGAGAGAGAGAGAGATAGAGAGATGAGAGAGGAGAGAGATGAGAGAGGGGAAAGAAGTAGAGAGAGAGATTATGAGAAGAGAGAGATGAGGGAGATGGGAGATAGATAGATAGATAGGATATATAGGATAGATAGACTGCTCGATGGAGCGCGAGCAAAATGAGAGATAGGGAGATAGATAAATAGCGAATAGAGAGAGGGATTAGATAGATACGAGAGAGGGAGAGAGAGATAGAGAAAGATGGGAGAGAGGGAGCGTAGATAGAGAGGGAGAGGGAGAGATAGGAGAGAGAGAGATAAAAGAGGAGAGAGAGAGAGATCAGAGCGAGATTAGAGAGATAGAGGAGAGATAGAGAGAGAGAAGCGGCAGAGAGAAGAGAGAGATAGATCGATATTAGCTAGGTAGAGAGAGAGGAGAGAAGAGAGAGAGAGGAGAAGAGAGACAGAGAGATAGAGAAAGAAAAGAGGAGACAGATAGAGTCATAAGAGAGAGATGGAGATAGAGAGAGATGAGAGATAGATGAGAAAGCGATGGCAGAGAGAGATAGATAGAGAGGTAGAGAGAGCGAGAGAGAGAGGAGAGAGCAGAGAGAGATGAGGAGAAGAGAGATAGATGATGAGAGGGGGAGAGAGAGAGGAGAGAGAGAGAGAGAGAGATAGATGAAGATGGAGAAATAGAGAGAAGAGAGAATAAGAGAGAGAGTGAGAGGGAGGGGGGGGAAAGAGAGAGAGAGAGAGATGAGAGATGGAGATGATAGATAGAGGAGAGAGAGCGAGAGAAGGGACGAGAGAGAAAGAGGAGCAGAGAGAGAGAGAGACAGAGAGAGAGATAGAGAGATAGGAGAGATAGATAGAGAGACGATGGAGAGAGAGACAGATAGAGAGAGGAGAGGGAGAGAGAGATAAAGAGAGGATAGAGGAAAAAGAGCGGAGAGAGATAGGGAAGGGAGAGAGAGATAGAGAATAGAGAGTAGAGAGAGAGAGATAGAGAGATAGAGAGAGTAGAGAGAGAGGTAGGGAGATTGAGAGAGAAGAGAGATAGATAGAGAGAGAGAGAGAGAGAGGATAGACAGGGGGGGACAGACAGAAGGACCGAGAGAGAGAGAGAGTGATAGATTAGAGAGAGAGATAGAAGATAGAGAGATAGAGAGAATAGAGAGAGAGAGGGAAGGAGAGAGAGAATAGATGAGAGGAGATGAGAGAGAGAGAGAGAGAGAGAGAAAACAGATAGTAGAGGAGAGAGAGAGAGAGGGAGGGAGGAGAAGAGAGAGAGATAGAGGTAGATGAGATAGAGAGAGAGATAGACAGACAGAGAGATAGAGTAGAGAGATAGATGAGATAGAGAGAGAGAGAAGAGGGAAGGGAGAGAGAGAAGAGAAAGAGGAGAGAGATAGGAGAGAGAGAGAGAGAGAGAGCGAGAGAGATGGAGATGAGAGAGATGAGAGAGAAGAGGTGCACCACAAATGACCCAAAGATCAGAGGGCATAGAGGGGCAGGGATTATGGGCGCTCCGAAGGGGAGAGAGATATTAAGAATGGGCACAAAGAGGGTGGGGGGGGTGATGTTGGGTGGGTGGGACTGAGACACAGAAGGGCCGAGGGAAGGGCGAAGGATGGGGGACGGGAAGGAAGGAAGGGAAGAGGGACGACAGGGAGACACGGAGGGGAGGAAAAAAGAGGGAGGGGGCGGCCGGGGTGAAACAGGCGAAAGAGAAAAGCTCCAGACACAGGACAGGAGAGAGAGAGAGAGAGAGAGAGAGATAGAGAGGAGGACACACACGACACCACACAAACACACACACACACCACACACAGACAGGGGAGACACCAACCAGGACTCGGGGAGGGAGCAAATAACGACCGACACCCGCGCCGCGACGGGGCGGGGCTATAGGAGGGTGGGGGCGAGGAGGAAGCCCCGGCGAGGAAAGAGGGAGCTCGATCCAAAACAGGGGTGAAAAGGGGTCAGAGAAGGAGCGAAACAGAGCTGCGAGGCGAGAGAGCAGCGAGGAGGAGCGGAGGGAGCGCGAGGAGCGAGGGAGCAGCGAGCGAGGAGCGGGCGGGCAGCGAGAGAGCGCGAGGAGCAGAGGGGAGAGGGGAGGGGAGGGAGCAGCGAGGAGCGGAGCTAGGCAGCGAGGAGCGAGCGAGGCGAAGCGAGCGAGCGAGCGAGCACGAGCGAGCGAGCGAGGAGCGGAGCGAGCGAGCGAGGGGGCAGCGAGCGAGGAGCAGCGAGCGAAGGGAGCAGGGAGGAGAGAGCTCAGCAGCGAGGAGGGAGGGAGGGAGCGTAGCGAGCAAGGGAGGCAGCAGCGGCGGGCAGCGAGCGAGAGAGGCAGCGAGCGGCGGGGGCGTAGCGTAGCGATGGCGAGGAGGAGGCGAGGGAGCGAGATCGCCAGGAGCGAGCAGGAGGATAGAGCGAGCGAGCGAGCGAGCGAGCGAAGCGAGCGAGGTAGGAGAGGGAGCGAGCGAGCGAGAGAGCCGAGCCGCGAGCAGCGAGCTCGCGCGCGCGCGAGCGAGCGAGCGAGCGAGCGACGCGAGGAGCGGGCGAGCGACGCAGCTAGCGACAGCGAGGAAATAGAGAGCGAGCAGCTGAGCTGAGCAGCGAGCGAGCGAGCGGAGCGGAGCGAGCGAGGCGAGCACGCGAGCGAGTCGAGCGATTCATTAATCATTATCTGATCACTATCTATCTATAATTAGTGAATTTATTATCATCCATCATCTATCATTCTATTTATCATCTATTAATCTATCTATCTTATTTCTTTATTTTTAATCTATTATCTATCTATCTCTCATCTTATCTCATTTAAACTGTCTATGGATTTCTTTCTAGCTGATATTTATCTACTATCGCTAATTGTCCTATAGCTCACCCTGGTAGTCAGTTTTACTCTCTATCTCTTCAAATTATTCATAGTTATTGAAGACTAGAGTCAATCATAGGCAAATTCACGCTACATAACTGTATATGGGGGTAACATATTAGGGTGATAATGTGCTTAGTGTGGCAGTGTATAACCTATTTAAAGAGTCTAGAATATGGGTTTCAATAGAGAATCATCCCATGATTGCCCCAAGATTACCAACCTAGATATGCAATTTATATCTAGAATCTACATGACTACCAGGTGTTTCATATCTGGAACCTACAAAATTACCAGGTGTTTCATATCTAGAACCCTAGCTTTACTAGGTGTTTCCTAGCTAGAACCTACAAATGACCAGGTATTTTGTATCTAGAACCCACAGCTTTACCAGGTGTTTCATTCTAGAACTACAGAATTACCAGGTGTTTCATATCTAGAAACTACAGTTTTACCAGGTGTTTCATATCTAGAACCTACGCTTTACTAGGTGTTTCATCTCTAGAACCTACAGTTACCAGGTGCTCCATACCTAGAACCTAGAGCACTGCCAGGTGTTCCATATCTTGAAGCTACAGCTTTACCAGTTGTTTCATCTAGAACCCAAGCTTACTACATGCTTCATTTGAAGAACCTACAGCTTTACCAGGTGTTCCATATCTAGAACCTACAGATGTACTAGGCGTTTCATCTCTTGAACCTATAGCTTTATCAGGTAGTATTATCAAAGAACACACGCTTTACCATCTAGAACTCCTATAGATGTTCACCATCTAAAGCCCAGTGCTTTGGCCAGATTTTCTAAAACCCTGTGTTTTAGCAGATGATATTCCAGATCTAGAACCCACTGCTTACTAAAATTCCTATCTAGTACCTATCACTTTAAGAGACATTTCATATATAAAACCTACATTTTGGGAGATGAGATCTAGAACCTAGAGCTTTACCTGATATTTTCTGATAGTTCCTGTGCCTAGAACCTTCCAATTTATACAGACAATCACTATCTTGAACCTGCCACTTTACCAGCTGTTTCTGGACCAAGAACTTTCCACTTTACCAGACATACAGATTTAGAACCTACCATATTACCAGACATTCCATATATTAAACCATCCCTAAACTGTGTATATAAATCTGCCCTGACTTACCAACCTACACACATAGTTAAAATAGTACCAGACACTTCTCCGAGGCCCATTCTCTGTCAGTTTGTTTCTCTTTTATCATATAACATTCTTACTATTCTTTATTTCATGGATTGGATGCTAAAGACTTAATACCTCCTCCTGCTGTGTGAGTTCTGGTTTATTTCTAACAATGACACCACTGGTCATTTAAGGACATTAACTTATAGACTTTTAACTTTATAAAGAAAGGAATAGGATTGTGCCCTGTGTTAGGGGTGAATGTTTCAAGGGATTTATTTTACAGACACTTAAATTACTCAAGTAGGATCATTGAATCCAATATCCCGTAATTATTAATATTATTGTGGATTTATTAGTGTCAACATCTCCGTAACGCTTTACAATTACATGTATACATTCACATCAGGCCCTGCCCCAAAGAGCTACAATCTAATCACATTTATTTGATACATACAACCTATCAGTATGTCTTTATGATCGTGGGGGAAACCGGAGGAAAACCCACGCAAGCACGGGGAAACATACAAACACCTTGCAGATGTGTCCAAGGGTAAAATTTAACTCAAGGTATCAGGCTAACCACTGAGCCACCATAATTCCTTGAACTATTGTATCAGTCAATGGATTTCCCTGGGGTTTGCAGTTGATACATTGTGTCTGCTGTGTTTATGTGTGTGACAGTGTGTGTATTTGTGCCTCTGAGTCTTTAATATATTAGATTGATTTGCTATACAGTACCTGAGAATCAAAGTCTCTCTATACTATATGCGATATAAGTTGAATGGTGATTCACTTTGAAGACCAGAATTGTCTACCTGCACTGCGAGACCCAACAAGGTGGAAAATAGTCTACAGTGGCGCTGTGGTTGTTTTCTGGTCATTAAATGCTCTGACTGTCTAAATGCTCCTATTACATTAAAAACTGTACATTTGACTGACAGGACACCATCTATTTCCAATCATCTGTGGTGTTTATTTAGTTCCTCTACTTTGAACCTACCACATTACCAGACAACCAAGATCTAGAAACTGACATTTTACCAGCTGCTGCTGGATCAAGAACCACAGATTTAGAACTGGCCATTCTGGTGTTTATTTAGTTTAGAATAATAATAATTATTATTAGTATAAGTTCTTTTTAATTCACTATAGTGTAGCGAAGAATCAATATTTCTTTTGCTGGTTGATATACATGCGTGTGACCTTTGTAAGACAGAGCCTGCTTTATTGACCTAAATTGATCTGTTGTGGGTACAAGGCAATAGTTGAGGTCATTCGGTGTCTTTGAACATTTACACGTCATTTTGTACATTGTTGTTTTATTACCGTGTGTTCCATGCGCAGATTTCATTTATTAAAATGGAAATGGCAAATTAATCTGAAATACAAAAATTATTCCTGGTCATTTCTTGGTACGAATTCCAATCATTCTGCTAACTGACCTACTGTATGTCTATGATCTACGAGTAGATTGTAAGCTCTTTGACGCAAGGTCTGATGTGAGGGGAACCCTTCTGCTTTATCTGGTAAACCCTGGCCTGTGCTTTGCTTCTGATGACCACAGGTTGACTTATTGATTATTCCATATTAATTAAAGTCAATTGGTGCTGCCTTGTTAGGGACATGGACATTGCATGTGATGATGGAGGTTCATTGGATGGTTTTAAAAAAAAGTGGTATGAGTTTCTACAAACAAGGAATTTTACAAGTTACTGGTATTGATACATAAAGTAGAGTTGGGGAAAGGGTTTGTCACTGTGAGAACGGTAAAGCCAGGAACTGTCTTCCAGTGGACGTTGTTATGGCAGGTTCATTAGTAGTTTAATAAAAAGCTGGATGGGTTCTACAGACAAGGAATGTTACAAGTTACTGGTATTGATAATAAAGTAGAGTTGGGAAGGGTTTGTCACTGTGAGAACGGTAAAGCTATGGAACTGTCTTCCAGTGGACGTTGTTATGGCAGGTTCATTGGTCAGTTTAATAAAAGCTGGATGAGTTTCTGCAAACAAGGAATGTTACAATTTACTGGTATTGATACATAAAGTAGAGTGGGAAAGGGTTTGTCACGGTGAGAACGGTAAAGCTATGGAACTGTCTTCCAGTGGACATTGTTATGGCAGGTTTATTGGTCAGTTTAATAAAAAGCTGGATGAGTTTCTACAACACGGAATGTTACAAGTTACTGGTATGATAACATAAAGTAGAGTTGATCCAGGGAAATTCCATTGCCACTTGGAGTCAGGAAGGAATGTTTTCCCCTTCATAAATTTGTTTGTTTTTTTTTGCCGTCCTCTGGATCAACAGTTAGGCAGGAAATGAGGATATTGCTAGATGGGTTGGACTGTATGGACGTATGTCTTTATTCAACCTCAAATACTATACTATACTATACTATACTATACTATCTGTACTATACTATTACTATACTATACTCTTCTGTACTATACTATACTCATACTATTCTGTACTATACTAACATACTATTCGTTACTTATTACTATACTATATTCTGTACTATACTAACAGTTAGGCAGGAAATGAGGATATTGCTAGATGGGTTGGACTGATGGACATATGTCTTTATTCAACCTCAAATACTATACTACTATACTATCATATACTATACTATTACTATACATTCTTACTAACTATACTATACTATTCGTACTATACTATACTATACTATCTGTACTATATAACTATTACGATACTATTCTTAACTATACTATACTATAATATTCTGTACTATACTATAATATTCTATACTGTACTGTACATACTGTACTGTACTATACTGTACTGTACTGTACTATACTATAATATACTGTATATACTATACTATACTATACTATACTGTACTAACAGTTAGGCAGGAAATGAGGATATTGCTAGATGGGTTGGACTGGATGGACATATGTCTTTATTCAACCTCAAATACTCAGTCTGAATCCATTGTAATGAAGGTGTTGACCACACAAAGAACCCAATTTCTAAACGCTCGGTATAGCAATTAAGCAATACCGCGTGATATTGGTAATTACGACAGCAGGCGTAATTGAACGGGCTAGATATACATTTATGCCGAACGCTTGTAATTAACAATGTTGGCTCGTAGAATGATCACATTATCGTTAATTTACTATCATTATTGTTAATTTACCATAACGAACATTAACTAAACGATTGTTAAACGATAGGAAATGAATAGCTTAAAAGTGATTACCGGGCCTTATAAATATGGCCCAAAATATGGCATGGTAAGATCATCACCACTGTTTAGTTTATCCTATGATTTTACTATGATGCACCAATCTACTGTGCTAGGGAATTAAAAGTATCCCCCAGTACATTACTTCTTACTCATCTTACTCCTCTTACTCCCGTACATTACTGTGAACACTTTCTTAACAATGGAATCAGTTTCTGTAGAGAACTTGACCATATAATCAGTGAAAAAAGAAATATGGTGACATGACCAGCCTATTATAATGGCCCTTTCTCCTGGATATCAAATATGCTCATTGGATGAATGATGTTGATCATCCAATGACAACACCCCTAAACTCGCAGCCGCTCCTTCACTGAACAGCTGTTCTCTCCCAATCGCGCGCCCTATCTTTGTATAGGCGCGCATGCGCCTAAGATAGGCGCCGTGGTCGGGACAGAGCGGCTCTCAGTGAAGGAGCGGCTGTGAGTGGAGCGGCAGGTAAGGTAAGTTCCAGGTCCCCCGAGCGTAATTTAATTCACAGGGAGGTGAGAATAAGCGTTCTCAACTCCCTGTGAATAATACAAACGAATGGCAAATAGTTGTTTTTATGGATTTTCGGAGTTTAGTGTCCCTTTAACTACATTGGCTTTCAAGGCAGACTCAACTCTCCAGCAAAAGGTCACTTAAGTTTTCTTGTGAAGGATCTCACTCATCCAGGTCATGATATACCGTATCTGTAATATTCACTCATCCAGGTCATGGTATATCTGTAATATTCATCCATCACGTATGGTATATCTGTAATATTCATTCATCCAGGTCATGGTATATCTGTAATATTCATCCATCCAGGTCATTTGTATATCTGTAATATTCATCCATCAGGTATGGTATATCTGTTATTCATTCATCCAGGTCATGGTATATCTGTATATCATTCATCCAGGTCTTGTATATCTGTAATATTCATCCATCCAGGTCAGTTATATCTGTAATATCATTCATCAGTCATGATCGTATAGGTCATGTTAATCTGTAATATTCACTATCCAGTCATGGTATATCTGTAATATTCATCCATCCACGTTCATGTAATATCTGTAATATTCATTCATCCAGGTCATGGTATATCTGTAATATTCACCATCCAGGTCATGGTAATATCTGTAATATTCATCTCATCCACGTCATGGTATATCTGTAATATTCATTCATCCAGGTCATTGTATACTGTAATATTCATCCATCCAGGTCATGTTATATCTGTAAATTCATTCATCCAGGTCATGGTATATCTGTAATATTCATCATCCAACGTCATGGTATATCTGTAATATTCATTCATCCAGGTCACGGTATATCTGTAATATTCATCCATCCAGGTCATGGTATATCTGTTAATATTCATCCATCCACGTCATGGTATATCTGTAATATTTCATTCATCCAGGTCATGTATATCTGTAATATTCATCCATCCAGGTCAGTTTATATCTGTAATATTCATTCATCCAGGTCATGTATATCTGTAATATTCATTCATCCAGGTCACGGTATATCTGTAATATTCATCCATCCAGGTCATGTTATATCTGTAATATTCATTCATCCAGGTCATGGTATATCTGTAATATTCATCCATCCAGGTCATGGTATATCTGTAATATTCATCCATCCAGGTCATGGTATATGTAATATTCATTCATCCAGGTCATGGTAATCTGTAATATTCACTCATCCAGGTCATGTATATCTGTAATATTCACTCATCAAGGTCATGGTATATCTGTAATATTCATCCATCCAGGTCATGGTATATCTGGAATATTCATTCATCCAGGTCATGGTATATCTGTAATATTCATCATCCAGGTCATGGTATATCTGTAATATCATTCATCCAGGTCATGGTATCGTAATATTATTCATCCGGTCATGGTATATCGTAATATTCAATTCATCCAGGTCATGGTATATCTGTAATATTCATTCATCCGGTCATGATATACCATATCTGTAATATTATTCATCAGGTCATGGATATCTGTAATATTCACTTATCCAGGTCATGATATATCTGTAATATTCACTCATCAAGGTCATGGTATATCTGTATATTCATCCATCAGGTATGGATATCTGTAATATTCATTCATCCAGGTCATGGTATATTGTAATATTCATTCATCCAGGTCATGGTATATCTGTAATATTCATCATCAGGTCATTGGTATATCTGTAATATTCATTCATCCAGGTCATGTATATGTAATATTCACTCATCCAGGTCATGTATATATCTGTAATATTCATCATCAAGTCATGGTATATCTGTAAATTCATCATCCAGGTCATGGTATATCTCGTAATATTCATTCATCCAGGTCATGGTATATCTGTAATAGTCACTCATCCGGTCATGATATAACCGTATCTGTAATAGTCATTCATCCAAGTCATGATATATCTGTAATATTCACTCATCAGGTCATGGTATATCTGTAATATTCATTCATCCAGGTCATGGTATACTCGTGTAATATTCATCATCCAGGTCATGAATACCATATCTGTAATATTCATTCATCCAGGTCATGGTATATCTGTAATATTCACTCATCCAGGTCATGATATACCATATCTGTAATATTCATTCATCCAGGTCATGATATACCGTATCTGTAATATTCATTCATCCAGGTCATGATATACCGTATCTGTAATTATTCCTTCATACCAGGTAGGATATACCGTATCTGTAATATTCATTCATCCAGGTCATGGTATATCTGTAATATTCACTCATCCAGGTCATGATATACCATATCTGTAATATTCATTCATCCAGGTCATGATATACCGTATCTGTAA